>VWPU01017269.1:0-149348 GCA_013398955.1 Callaeas wilsoni
GAGAGGAGAGGAGAGGAGATTCCTTGCCATTTTAAATATTTTCAGCAGCTCTCTTGCTTATCTTTGTTCTAACACTTAGAAGTAGCTGGGAAGCTTAAATCCAGGTTTGAGATTAGGCAGGTATGTATTTTATCGTGTCTGGTCAACATCCATTTTGATATGGCCAAGTCTTAAGTGTTTTTAAAGCACACAGCTGTAGCTTATGAATAATGGCACCTGAAATGCTTAGGAGCAGCTCAGAGATCCCAGAACTGTGCCACTCAAATCACTGCATGTAGCTCCCACCTGGGGGTATTTCCACTGTTTATGCACAGCCCAGGCAAACTGAGGCAGGAAGCAATGACATAACCTGTCCCAGACCTCACAGAAATTCACAGCAGCCCTCTGAGAAGATGCAGCTCTCATACCCGTGCTGCAGGCTGATGGCTCCTCAACTTCCCATCCCTTTGGGAGCTGCTCTGCCAAATGTTGGGATGGGACCTTCCTTGGACAGGAGGCATTTCTATTCCTGTGGCTGCCTTCTGCCAGCTCTAGCAAGGAGGAAACACGGGCAGCAAAGCCCCAGTCTTGAATGAAAAGGGTTCATTTCCTGCAGATTTTGTAAAGAATGGAAGCAAGCATTTTAAATGTCAGCAAGAGAAGTGCAATTTCTTCCTGTACCAACGAAGGGTGCAGAGGAGATGAGTGGCTTCTCCTGACAAGCCCCATTTCCATTCCTGCTGAAAGCAAAGACGATGTTGTCCGGTCTCTGCTCTTTCCAGTGGCATTGCTAGGCAGAGCGTCACACGACATGCTCCAAGACCCACTGCTCTGCTCAGGGAAGGCCCTACCTATCCCAAAAGGCAACTGGAAAAGAAAAAAACCAAAACAAAACCGCCCAAAAAAGAAGACTGACTAATTGAGCCCAACTCAGGAGACAGATTTGTGAATTATTACAGTTCTGACCCCCACAGCAACACAAATCCTAGGATGTGCCAAGAACAAATTAGGCTGTCTGCAGTTGGGACCTCTCCCCAGAAAAAAAGCCTTTTTTCTAGATATAAGAAACAAGCAGCTTTGCCAATGCTGGAGAACACACAGATAAAGAGTCCCTCCCTCCTGGAAGTCTCATTTGGAAAATTCAAGGCTTTACCAGAATGAAGATAGGATTTTTTTCGGGTTTTGTTTTGTTTTGCCTTTTTTTTTTGTTTGTTTTGTTTTGGTTTTGGTTTTTTTGTTGGGGTGGAGGTTAAATTAACTACACAGCAAAAATAACAAACTGAACTTCCACTAAGTTCATGGCCTTCCATTTCCATTGCTGTGTGTCAAACACATGCTCCTGGGGGCTCCATAATGCTTTAAAACAAGAGGCGCTCCTACCTTGACTGCACCCAGGTGCTTGTGGGCTCTGGCTGAGGAAAGCAATTTTAAAATCACTCTCAAGTATCCTGCTAATTTTCCAGTCTCATTTTGTCTGCCAGACACAACTTTCCTTTCTCTTTCCAGAGAAAAATGAGATATATGTAAACAAAGAATGTGGGATGTGAGTTTTGCTTCCAAAAGCAGTTCTTCAGCAGAATAAATGAGAGGCAAAACATTAAATCCCAGGAGCCACTGGAGTCCTAGAGCTGCTTGGACATCCCTTAAAAGGAAACTAAACTAAAGTTCTTAAAAAATACACTTTTCTGGACACTGCTAATCAAAGCACTTATCTTCAGCATAGAATTAATTTGAGCCAAAGTAAAATTTCAGCCCTCGACAAACTTGCAACCCTAAAGAAAAATATTAATTCAAAAGCGCTGGTACTTCTTAACTTGTGTGATTTGTGTCAAGCTATAATAAAGGGGCAAAATACTTCATTTTCCCAAGTTAATCTCTCTGTGCTGCTATACAGGCACGTTGTTGATCCCTGGATTCATTTGTGGTGCTCCAGTATAATTCTGCAGGATGGCTGTTCTCGAGTAAGCTGTGCTATGCTGGGGGAAGTTCACTTGAGCAGATATAACTCACGTTAATTCAGCTGTCAAAATAAAGCCAAAGAAATCTGAGAGTAGTGGGGCAATTTCCTAATATTATCTTCCTCACTCATGTTTCATTCACCTCTGGGACTGTAATTGAGTTGCTACCCTTTGCTCTACAGTCCAAATGGGAGAGAAGTGGCAAAGTCAATCCCTAATAGCACACTTCAGCAAGCCTGGAGAAATTGAAGCACGCTTGCATTGAATGTCTGTGACTATTTTTGGTACCTTGCTTGTGGGTTTTTTAAAATGTCCCAATTTGTAACCAGTTAGTAATTTGTAAGTGAATTTTCCGTACTGACCTATGGCCATTCAGTTTATGTACGAGCCTTGGGTGATGATTGTGGATGAAATGCAAGCATATTATCTGGAGGCTGTCAGCCAAAGACAGTTGATTGCTGGCACCTTCCTTACTCTACTCGCTGAGCACTTACATGCCAGAGTTAATTCTGCAGAAGCCACATCGACTCTTCTCTCCAGCATGACTGATCAGACACTGGTTTATTGGCTCCCTTGTCTGTTACAGAGCATTACACCTCCAAAGCAGAGCAACGTCAATAGAAACTGCTCAAGTCTGAATGCAATCAGGATTTCTTTCATTGGTATTTATGTTTTAGCACCTGATGAAGAAAATTTTTGAAGGGACTTTGTTTATGAGATAATAGTTTATTAAAAAAATAGTTGTGTACTTTGGATAAATGCTCAGTTAAAGAGTAACTTTGTCAGAAATGGAATACAAAAAAATCTGAGTTACTAAATCTTACAGTTCTGATTAACCTGAGGAACACAAAAATGATGGCATTGTTTAGCACAGTGAGAAATAAGCTTGGAGAATGGAATTTCTTCTACTCAGTATACAAGAGATACCACTTTTTTAAGCCTTCCACTTTACCTCTGAAACAGGCAGTCTTTGACTACAGCTAAATAGTATCCTTCACTTAACTATTTGTTCCTCCAAACTCTCTGCAGCTAAATAAATAATATTAGAGCTTTACTCTGCTTAATGCTGGCAGGGAGAATTGTCTGCATAATTTGATTCATCTGAGTTATTCAGTTATTTCTGAACTAGCGTTCAAAAATTGGGGGAAAAGGCTTAAAAAATCCATATGCAATTTAAATTTTTAATCCTTTCATTGGCTTTAGCACATCTCAGGTTCAGGTTTTCAGCCTCCTTTCCCAGCCACAAGAGATACCAACTTATTTTTCTTCTCAGGTAGTAGCTTAAACTCAGCTGCTGGAGTTTGAAGTGGAAGACCAAAACCTGACAGATGTGGACATAGGGCGAGTGGAAGAGTTATGATCGAGGGAGGAATTAGAACTGACACTGACCCTGCCTGTACCACAACTGAGTGGCACCAGGCTCATTTCTTCCAACAGCTTGGACCTGAGAAAGGCTGATAGAAAACGGTCTTATTTCCATGCCCAAAATCCTTAATCAAACGAATTTTTCCCACATCCCTCTTGTGTTTCTGACCCTATTTTGACAAAGCTACGGACTGGATATCAGAGCACAGGCTGTTTCTGCTCACTGAAGACTGTTCCAGCAGCTGAATGATATTTGTGTCCACACATGCCCTTCATTCACATTTGCACTGAAGCAAAACCACCTTGCAGTTCCTCTTGTGCACTGTGCAAGGTTTCACAAGTCATGGCCAAAGCGTCCTTCTCATACATTCAAGCAAAAAAGCCCCCAAGACCTTTACAGTAAGTAAGATGATCTCTTTCCTCTGAGAGTGGCAAGTCTGCAGATATTCAATTCCACCCAATAAATGGGAACCATATGAACATAAGGCAAAGGAAAGTGCTGCTAGTTTTCACTGCACCATTTCCACCAAACACCTCTCCAATCTTTGCATGGGGAAAGCTTCTTCTGTGGTTGTCAGACCTGTTCATGGCTTGGGACAGTGCCAGTACAGATGTGTCCCCTTTTGTAGGTCCCTGAACAGTTGTCAATTCTCTCTTTTACTCTGTCCTTTTTTCCCTGGTTTCTGTACTATGCGTATTTATTTTCCTTTCAGACTTTCCTACAGGTTTTATTTTCTCTCTGTGGATTTTGCCAGTTCTCCCAGTGCCGGCTCCTAATCAAGTTCAAGGTATCCGAGCTCTTCTACTTCAAGGAATGCCAGTCACAGCTGTCTGTCATTGCTCTTTAGGGAAACCACACAATTCCAAGAGACCTAAACCCAACTAGAAGCTAGAGTTCAACACCAGCCTTCTAATGCCTGAACTGCAAATACCCAGAAAAATTACCTACTAGCCCTCGGAGATGTGCCTCTGATCACTCACACAGTAGTGACAGCAGGAAAGAGGTAGAGAGCATCTTTTTCAGTGGCTGACCCTGAAAGAGGAGCCCTACGGTACAGCTACTGAAGTACATCTACTCACTTGCAGAGCTGTTAACATAAATATAGTGGGAGATGCTGTGCCTGGAGTTCAGACGTCAGCTGTTTGCACACAGGTCCACAATGTTCTGAAATGTAAATAATACCCAAACAGCTCTAAATTACTGACTTAGGAAAGTTGGGATGTTGTATCAAAGGAGGTGCTGTGCTGTATATGACCCGTGCTGCTGTTCTTTAATCCTCTACAGAAAGCAAAGGGCCAGGATAGCTAGCTGTTCGTTCCTACCTAGCACAACTGCACTTATGTTATTAGCTAATTTTCAGCTGCTCTTAGAACTCCATCTGGCAAGATACAGAGCCGTATTCCTGGAATTGCTCTTATCTGTACAGTGGGATCCTGCCTCCATCAAAAGGTGCTGCTGCCTGAGTTGTATACTGCCCAAGAACTGGAGAGGAAACATGCCTCTCCTATCAAGCTCGCTTACCCAGGCAGAGATGTCCTTTAAATAAGAAATCTGTAGGCAGTTGTCTTTCCCAATTTGCATGGTTGTCATCTTCCCTGTTGTGTTTTTGTATGCTTGTCCCTACCAGACAAAAGACCTGCTCTCCCTTCTCCTGAAGTCAGTGGGAATTCTGCCATCAATTCCAGCGGTAGCTGGATCAGGGCCAAAATGTTAGCCACTCCACTTCCCCTTAAGTCATTCACAAACAATACTTCTTTGATTACATACTGAGCCTGAGGGGTCTTAATTATCTTCTAACCCTCTCCCTTCTATCTCCAGTATCTATGGATTCCATAGTGTAGGCAGGAACTGTTCAAATAGAAGGGCCTTAATCATCAAAAGTACTTTTCTTCCTCAGCCGTGTTTTTTCTCAAAGGGAGTTTGTTGCTAATTCCTTTGGGAATGAGATGGGGAAAAATGAAAAGGAAATGACACCACTTTGAAGAGAAGCTAAACCGAAGAAACTCAACCCTACAGAAAAATACTTTCTGACATTTGAGTACTAATGTACCTATGATCAAATTCACCAGGAGAAAAAATATCCTGGTCACATTGAAAATGGTAACTTTTAAAATTATACTGGATGCAAAGATGATACAAGCCACAACGGTAACCTTGGCTAGATTTTCAAGGCGGTTTGCAATAGAGGGCAGTGAATAAGAAGAAAGGGGAACCCTATTTATTTAGGTAACTGCACAGTATAACAAGTTCAAAATAGCTTCAACTGATTCTGAGTATCTTCTTAGACTTCTAAACAGTAATTGTGTTGTCCTTTAATTAGACACTGTGATTGCTATACTCTTCAATAAAGAGAAGGCATACCTAGATATTTAGTTTTTAGCCACAGAGGGAAACACCACACTACGTATGGTTATGCCTTACAAAAGGCACTTGGTAAAGGATGAAATGGCAACAGGAAACAATCAGTCTGGCTCAGAAGACTAACACAGGATTCTGTCCAAACGGAATCCTGCAAAAAATATTCTTGCAACTGGAGAACTTTGGTGCTGAGGTTAGTATTATTTATAAAAACACAAAAGAAAATTGATTCTGCTGCGTAGCTGAAGAGCTTTACTACAATTTGGACATACAGCATATTTCCTATACTTCAGGTGAAAGATATTCACTGTCCAAATAGGACAGATGAGAATTTGGTTGTGTTTTGCAAAATGTGCATGCAGTGAGGATGATGTGACAGATGCACTAAGCAATATACAGCTCTCCAAAAGGCTGGGCATTACAAGAGAGGAAAAAGTACTACCAGAAAGAGTCACCGTACTTTTCTCTTCCACCAACAGCAGGTGAATAAATGAATACATTCAATATAGACTCAATTAACAAATAAATTCAATATAAAATAAGCACGTAATATTACTAGGTTGTCTGTTTGAATTAAAAAGGCTAGGTACTGCAACGCATCATATTTTACTGGTTTTCTCTGATTAGATATTACAAGAGAGGAAAAAGTACTACCAGAAAGAGTCACCATACTTTTCCACCAACAGCAGGTGAATAAATGAATACATTCAATATAGACTCAATTAACAAATAAATTCAATATAAAATAAGCACGTAATATTACTAGGTTGTCTGTTTGAATTAAAAAGGCTAGGTACTGCAACGCATCATATTTTACTGGTTTTCTCTGATTAGATATTCTTAGCGTGACTTCTAAGAATATGCTGATTTGGGCTTCTAATATTTTGTTGAAGAATTTTGTACATGACAGAATATTTGGGCTACTATATAAAATAATGAATGAATAATGTCAAAATACTAATTATTTCATGCATGCAGGTCTTATTAAATATATGCCACACTGCTAGAATGGTGGCCTTTTACAACATACTTCAAGAGGAAGGAGGCAAAGTATGCTAGTTGGCAAAGGAAGTTCTAAATGAAGAAGGACCAGCAGGTTATAGTTCTATCTGGCAAACAAAGATAGGGATTTAACCTTTACATCATAGGAATGTTTTAGGAAAACCATCAGCACATCCAACCTGACTCTTTTGTAAGATTCCACTGTGATATGCAGAATTGGAAGGGAAGGATATAAATAAAAAACAAGCAATCCGGACTCCAAAAATGACTGTGAGAGAAAATAACTGTCTACACAGAGATGGTTGAGGCTACACAAACACATCCAGAATCTGGACTTTTTTTTTTCAATATTGACTTTGGTACTGTATAAAAACAACCGTCTTTTAAGTAATTCCTCAGAAAGGTTGTGGGATCTTTCTCTTCCTCTTTGACATTCACTGAAACAGAGCCATTGAGGGGATTTTTATATCGTTGGTCTGCCTAGGATGGAGAATGGTAAACATGGATGAGTGCAAGCTCACTTGTTTGATGTATTTGCAGAAGACTTTGAATGCTCAAAGAGCACAGCAAATCCTGCCTAGCTGCAGTCACCTAGTGACACTACAACACATCTCAGGTGGAGTTTCTACACTGGGCTAAAATACAGGGCAGTGCAGGAAAGGTTCTGAGATGGACTATGTGAAGAAAACCCCATATTTCATGTTCAAATCAGCTGTGTGCCAATATTGCAGATTTGGTGGTGGAATGGGGCTTGCTTGTGATTGCTCGCAGCCAGGAAGGGTGGATTCATCTCTCCATCTCTGTATGAGCAGTTGAGCAATCCAGGTATGTGGCTGCGTGGTTTGCATACCACGGGAATCACATGAAATAGCAGATTAGTGGGTTGCACAAAACCAGCTCCTGAGCTCTAATCTCGGTGGCGCTGTTAACACTGGGTGGCCTCGTGCAGGCCTATTGGCTTGTCTCTGAATTGACATATCTGGGAGAAAGAAAATACTTTCACGGAGGCAGTGTGTGCTCTACCCAACTTATGCTTTTACTGCACATTTTAAAATATCACACACCTGATTTGCCTTCTGCCAGATCTCTTTCATGTGAGTTGAAGGAAAAAAGGCCCAAAGTTTGATCTATGCTTGTTCACAGCCACTTTAAACTAATCAGAGAGGTGTAAAGGGACCTACCTGGGAACAAAGTATGAGAGTCACATTCAACCCGTGATCCCTCCAGGCACACTTACCAAACATACCACCACCTTTTACTGCTTCTTAGCAAGACTTATGACTAATGAGGTGGGCTTGTTACTAGAAAGCATTTCTTTCCTTAGGAGTTTTAAAATAGATCTGTATCGGAATAAGGAGGTATGTAAATTTGGTTTATTTAATAATTATGAAAGCTGAGCTATGAATAGTCCTAAATAAAGCCAGGCAGATTGCAGGCTGTAGCTACAGGACTTTCAAAAGAGTAACGGCAAGAAGCATCAGCCCTGCAGAAACCCAGCAAAGCTATTTATGCTGAGTAACTATTCATTTACTAAAGAGATTACAGCAATAAAACTTATTTATCTGCTTGCTTATTAATGTTTACCCATTTCTTTTCAAAGGTGAAAAGATTTTGTTTTGTTTTCCAAACAACCCATGTAGGTTATTTATTAGATAATATATGTTATATCCATGTTATATGTTATATTATAACCAGTCTTACATTACCAAGGATTTGAGACATGCTACTGTACAGGATGCTGTTGCAGTAAATGCAAAGGCTGATTTCAGATGTCAAAATACGATCAGGCCATCTTTGAGTCCAATAAGAATTATTTTTTCCACATCCCTCTTTCATTTTGATTCCTAACTGCTAGCGTAAGCCACATGTCAATGAGCAAGCTATCTTTCACATTCTTCTACTCATCCCTCCTTCGAACTGAATATACCAGTGTGCCAGACTTACTGTTAGGAAAAATGCCAGTGTGACTATGTGATTACTTTAATTAATCAAGGCCCAACATATGATTTGGGCCTCTGGGAATATTATTACAATCAATCCTGAAAGAAGCCTGTGCATATAGATGGAGGATTTGCATATGTCAAAAATTAATTTCCTCTGTAGTCATTCAATTTAATCTTGGGGAAGCACTCTAGAGTATGTTAAAGACAATATTCTAATGGAAAGCTATCATCTAGCTCTAGAACTCTCTGTGATAAACAGTACATAAATTAACTCAAGTATTTACATTGCACTTCTGCAGAAGTTAACATTTCAGTCCTAAGGCTCCATTTATACTGGCTATGGTTCAGAAGTTAAAGAGCAAAACACACTCAAAACACCTTAATGAAAACAAAACTATGGTAAAAATTACCAGTATGTTTCTAGAAGGAAAACACATCCTTGCATTCAACAGGAAGACATTTCACTGAAGCCCCAAATGCTTGTCCATTGTTTTAGACTTAGAAAAATTTTATGATTACTCACATATAATTTTTCCTGAGATGGACAAAGGAAGATGTGAGAAAGTGGCTATAATTCCACATTTTCTGCTTTGACACTTGGAACAAATTAATTTCTATTAGTGAAACACTATTGCAGGCCATGCTTGCTGTAAAATCTTCATACTACATCCCTGTGCACCTTATGAATTTCACTACAACTTCACACTTAAAAAAAAAAAAAAATTCTGATTCTTTTCATAATAATAGCAAATAGTTCCAGCTTTCCACAGCTGCAGAAGTTTGCTGTCCCTCGAGATTTGTCATGGTACAGCTCTTGCTTCCAATCAAAACAGTGACATAGTGGCCATGATTTACAGCTTGCAGGGGCTTGATTAGGGGATAGCACACTACTGAGCAAATACTAAAGAACTTTCAATATGCAGCAGGACTTTTAATCTTTACACCCCCTCAAAAAATTAAAAAAAAAATAAATTCCTGTCTAAAAGCAAAGGGAAATAGGAGCTGGTGTTTAAGACTTCTCTTCTTCTGTTGTTAGGTTTCAACAGAAATGATCACCCATAAATGAGACTGGCTCTTTAAACAACTTCATCCTTATGATTTTAAATGGTAAACATCTGCACTGTTAACAGTAACAGAATGGCAAAACTTGCATGATAGCAGGGAAGAATAATTAAAAGGCTTAGCATCAAACTAAAAAGGACTCTCAGGTAAAATCGGCAGTTTTCCTAATAGAATTATTAAGAAATAAATAGTGAGAAGAAAATTAAAAACATGATAATTTATTTTAAAAAATAGTGAGTTGATATATGAAAGGAACATTTGTATTTCTGTGTTCAAACAAAATGTCTTGATTAGCATCAAGAATAAAAATTACTATGTGATGCCTTTTTGTTGTTCACATTGAATTTGCCTAAGCAGAATGGAAATGGTAACCATGCATCAAAAATGCCAGAATTTTTATTTTCTGTTTAAACAAGGCTTAAACTAGTCTACAGAACAATATAAAATTACATTTAGTGGGCTGATGATGTTTTGAAATCTAATTAGTCGCCAAGCTGTAGTCTTTGATACTGAAGTCTGGTTTCTACTCAAATCCAGCAATTTCATTTTGAGAAAGTTAAATCTATTGCACAGGATTTGAGTAGTGATAAAGTGATCTCAGTTTTCCCCAATAAAATATTAGATGAGTGCAAAGAGCATGTATTCTAACTGCTAATTTCTATCTTTTTATGATATACTTTTGACTGTGAGGTGGAATGAGATGCCAGCAGTTTAAGGTCCGTATTTCTGCAAATGCCTGGTTCACATGCATGGTGATGCTTGGTTTTCCGTTTAAAATGCTGGCAGCTACAAAAAAAGAAAACCACAATGAAGCTGTACGGATTCACCACTTGACAGAGATCTTAAGCCACAAATACAAACGGTACATGAAAATTTTATGAGTTATGGGGTCCAACAGCGAAATATTTGCAAATGTTGCTATTCCTCTTTCTGCAACTGTAGGGACATATCTGGTAGAAGACAGGAAAAAAAAAGCCATGTTCAAACCCTTAGCTGCAATGCTAATTCCGAATACATGGCTTAAAACTATTACTATCACATACGTTACTTATTAAGTAAAAAGCCTGAAGCTATTTGTCTGTCTACATTTAATCTGATAGTCTATTTTTCCTCCCAATAAACTAGTTTTTAACAGTCAGATTTCCCAGTACTTTTGTTCTCTGATAGCCAAATTCAGGTTTGCAGAATTGTTTCATTTTCTGCAATTTGGAGTCTTCAGCGAAGAAGCTGTTTACTTCCAACATCATTATACAGTGAAAATACATCTGCATTTATGGAGTTAATAGTCCTCTTATTAATTTTACTCTGCCTTTTTTTTTTTTTTAATAGAAACCTAATGAAAACCATGTTTATGTGCTCAAAGGCACAGAGGAAATTCATTACTCTGAGGAATAACACACTCCACAAGTGAAATGAAAGTAATCTTATTTATGACAGGAAGGGGCCTTCCCTAGACTCAACTCCACCACACTTGGACTGATAGAAGCTGCAAATTCAGGAACTGGCTTCAAATGTAAGCCTCATCTCAGCAATAAACACATTTGCAGTTTAGTCTCACAAACATTTGAAATCTGCTGAAGGGGAAGTACCCAGTTATTATATTTACCATAAACATGTGACAAAAGGAACGCAACAATTCCAAGAAAAGCAGGGATATGGCCTCTCATTGCGGGTGCCTTCCTTCCACCTAGAAATGAGCCTCCCCCGTTCCTTGGTCAGCGTGTGCCGCAACACGCACCCCGCCCAGGCCAGCCTGCCTGCTTATCGGATCTGGCCCTTGGCTTTGGGTTAACAGCGCTGCTGCAGCGACCGAAACCCCCCAGCCGACATGCCCTTGGCGGTGGGGGAAGAGGGGCTAACAAATACACTCGCATGGAGAATCCTTCAGGAGCGGGAGGTGGAAGACTGTGGGGAAGGATAGGTGCTGTGGTGGGGAAGGATAGGTGCTGCGGTGCTGAAGCCTCAGCTTGCTAAAGGGCTCGATGCCCAGAGGTGTTGGAGGTACCCTGCACAGCCAGGCAATTCCCTAAGCAGAAAAGGGAAATCAGAAATGCCGAAAATGATTTACTGTCCCATCCACCCAGCCCTGTACATGTGTGCGCCTGAGCATCTGGCATCCATGTGCATGTATGCATGTGCTTGAATTTGAAAGAAAGAGGAAAAACCTTCCTGTAAAAAGGGAAGATAATGAGAAAATGTCCAACAAGTTATTGCTACACCTATTTCTGTGTGAGATTGCATCTTTTTCTTGAACAAAATCAAATCAAAAAAGAAAAATGTTTCTTAGCACTGCGAAAGTCAAACCCTATGTTCATCCCATCTCTACAGACTTCAAAAGGGAGCTTTCATTAATGGAAAGTTGTGATGTACAGCAAACTGGATGGCTCCACATGCGTTTGCAATTTCTGTATCTAAACCCACATGTTTTACATTCCTTGGGTTTCTTCCCCGAATTGTCCTGAGTTAGAAAGGGGCAGGCGGAGGCAGGAGCCGCCGTGCCAAGGCTTCCACGCGGCAATAAGCGCTGCCGCCCACAAGAAGGCACTGTGCGTTAACAAATAGGAGCACGCCGGGATTTCTGGACGGAATTTACTTCTTCGTTCCCGCCGACGCTCAAGACCCGGCACAAGATGTGTGGGTTTCTCCAGCGTCATGAAGGACAGCTGCCTCTGTCTGCCTGCAGATGTTTGGCCAGTTGCAGTTTGGATGCTTGACCAGTGAGTGAGATAAGCTCTTCAGCCTTGCACAAGGAATTAACTGATATTCTTGTGTATCTTCCCCCAGAAAGCAACTTATAACACTAAACGAGCTTGACGAATTTGAAGATTTAGTTAAAGAAAAACATATTTAGCTCTTCCTTTGTTATATTGCTTTTGCAATTACAGTATGTTTGCATTTGGATAGGCACTTCACTTTTTCCTCGTGTGATCTAAACTCCCCCTCTGCTTCGTGCCACAACAAAGCAATTAATGCTTTGTTTGCAACATTAGTCAGTTGTTATGGAAATTAATATGATTCCACAAACTCAAAAGTACGAACATTTTTGGATCACATATTAAGAGAATAGGGTGTCATAGACAGACCATGTCTTTTAGAAATAGGTTCGTACGCAGTTAATGCAACAGAAAAAGTATATTTTGGAAGAATATAAAACTTTTGTGCTGGTTTTGTCACCCCAAGACAACTTTTTAAGCACATAAAAAACCCAAAGTCTTGCCTTGGTCTAAAACATTTGAGCATTTCTCCCAACAAGCAAGTTGTACTTTAGATCTTGAACATTCCTCCCAACAGGAAAATTATACTTTAAATCATTTGCAGCTTTTCATTTGCACAGAAGATTTCTCAATCTCTTTGTCTGGATTTGAACTTGTCAGCTAGGAGAGCAGAATTGAGACTCTCCTTGTCCCTTGACAAATGATCTATTTGCTGACAGAGATGAGCAAGGGAGTGGACAATCTCAACAGTGTTTTTCTACAGCCGTATTTTATTCCCCTCTTAACGTGAACACAAAAAGGCAGAAGCAGCTGCATTGAAGAAATAAATGAAGCTGCTCTCTATGATGTCGGTATACCTCAATTATCAGAAAGTGCCTAGCATGGGCCAAAATTCTCCATGATGACAAGGCTAAAGGCCAGCACAGAGCCATGGTACACGCAAGGTCACTGCAGACTTACACCTCCTTTCAGGTAATGTAAAAACCGAGGCTCCTACATGATTCAGGATAAAACACTGTCTGAGCCTCGTGAACAAGATGACAGACAGTGCCAGACGCCTACTTGGGTTGTGGGAGCTGCCAGACTAGCTCCATACGGCTGAAAGACGTTGTACAGAGAGATCTCTCGACATTATCAGAATTCAATTAAGTTGAACTGGCAATAACAGCAGAAGTAGTATATGGAACTGCTTGCTTTCTAGCTGATGCCTCTTCTCTCAAATTAAATTAGCCACCCTCTTGCCCCAGCAGAAAGCCACCTACCCACAGCTCACACACACCACCTGCCTTAGGCTGTCAGGCAGGAAGGGGACACAATTTCTTCCCTTTCACATTTCTCACAACCGCTGAACATCTTGTATCACAAAGCACGAGCCATGCCAGTGATCTTTGCTCAAAGGCATGGAGGTGGAGTTTTTAACGAGTATATTCACACCTCTTTAAGGGATTTTGAAAACAATGCTTGCCTACACTTGCAACACCTATGTTTTTCCTCTTATATGCATGCCACACCGATGTAAAGCATCTCAAAATGTTAAAAATGAGGGAAAGCTTGGGTGAAAATGTCAGCCTTCGATTTCACCAAATTCCACAGCAATCCATAAGCTACTCAACATAACAACAGGGCAAGTGTTCCCTGGCAACACAGGAAGCCAGTCTCTGATAACCACTAGCCGAGCCTTTTCTGTCATGAAAGAGAAGTCTAGATTTATTAAAAAACATTCCTCAGATATTCTAGAATATGTCCAATTACCTTTTTTTTCATTAGTGTTTCTGGTTATATTAGAACGTTTGTGGAGCACTGGTATCTGAAAACCAATATTCCGCTGAAGCATTTGTAGTTCAATCCCTTGAGGACACTTTCAAGGAGAACTGGTTCAGCAGACAAGTTTAATTTTACCTCTTGGGCACACACCTCACATCTGGATTCAGCGCTGGAATGGGGCCACAGCTCATAAAAATCTGTGTAGCTTTAACTCATGAAGCTACTACTCCTAGGCAGAAAGAGTGCCATTTATCTTTACTTTGATGAGTTTCTTTGTTAGATCATCAAAATTAACTGCCAGGACACCTGGATTCTGCCACAGCATGGATGTTAAATAAACCCACCAAATTTTAAGTCCACTATGAGACACACAGACTGAAGGAACTGTGTGAACACTAAACTGGATTTAAGTAAGCCAAGCTACAATAATGTAATAACACAGTAAATCAGGTATGATGAAGAAAGTCTGAAACTACGCAAAGAGAAATGTGAGGCTGCACTTTCATCCAATACAGTTATCCTACAGCAAACAATCAGAGGAAAATGCCCTAAATCTGAGGAGCTTCATTTCACCCTCCATTAGCTGCCTAGATCCTTTGTCACAATGACAGTTGATCCAAGCAGCATGATTTTGTAAAGGTAGGTGCCTTGAAAGAGCCTTTTCTCAAGCTACAGCCAGTTGCACTGAAATAAAAATGTACAAACCAGGTTCCCTGGAGTACTCCCTCGCAACAGTTCAGCTGACTACAGCTTGCAAATGCTTTGGGTTCATGGGTTTCCTTCTTTGTGCCTTTCCCAAATGCACACAGACCTGAGGGTGATGCCAACCACGAGTTACTGGCACCCTTTCAGATCCCACTCAACCCCTCCATTAGCTGAAATACAATCAAGCTTACAGCTAACAATTCACATCCTACTATTTTCTTTACGCTTAAATAGGTCTTTCCTGAAAACGGATCTCTGCATTATCTGTACCAAAGATCATATGTAAACTCTTGAAGAACACTCAGAAAATACAGCACAGCTCATGCCAGTCTAATCTTCCTCATTAATAAGTGCATAGAGCCTATGTTCATACATAACTCTGAGACTGTACTTGTACAATCAAATTAACCTTTGGACTGCTGGTATTTGGCCATAATTTACTGCATCTAGCTTTCAATTGTATATATGGTGCTGCTAATAGTACAGAAATACTATCCCATAAAAATCATAATCACTGATAAAATAGCTGATAATAGAGTAGAATGTTTCACTTCCACTACATTCATATAATGACCATTGAACATCCATAATCAATTGGGTCTGTATCACAGAAAAATGCTCTTATTTGCAGCCTTTGCTGAAACTCAGCCTAGAAATATTTCAGTGGAGGTGGAGGGGATGAAACACCAAAAGCAGAGGAGGAAGAGACAAGTCAGTAACTTTCTCAAGACACTGATTTAATTTAAAAGAGTAGTAGGGTTTTTTTAGTAGCTGGGCCCAGAGCATTGTCCCCACATTGCCTGCGTTAGTTCCACCCCATTGCTAATTACTGTTTGAATGTGATGTCCAGTGCAGAAGTTAAACAGAGCAGTCTCCAAAGCCTCCCCCAACTGACACTCTCTTGCTGAGCAAGCAGGAGAGGCCTCCGATGAGGGAGGATGGCATAAGCTTGTCAGGCCAGGCACAAGGGACCAGCCTCCATGCAACCCAAACCAACTACAAGCGGACTCAACAGAGCTTTCCTTCCCGTGAGCGAGCACCAGCAGCACGTCTAACTTATAACACGTCTCATCTGAGGAGACACCAGCAGCTGCTCCCAGTTCGCCTGTCTGCTTTGAGCAGCTGTCTCCACTGTTGGTGCCCAGACATTGAACCAACAAGTGGGATCTGTGCTGACCTCAGGTTTCCCCAAATCCACAGAGCAACAGACATTTCAAAAACTTTCAGCAGGACTAGCAGATAAGTGTGACAAACCTTGCATGGCACTGCTTCCATTTGGGTGGGTTCTGGTGATATGTGGATAAATCACCTGCCTCCATATAAGGTCCCATTCGCCTCTGTGACCAGTGGGTCTGAATTGCAACCTCAAAAAAATCAAAATGCCTCTTTGTTGATGAAGAAATTATTGGTGAAACAACAGCATTCAGAAATGCTGAGCTGGTGTTCCTTCGACAGATACAGTATTGGTTGGCAGGGAAAAGAAAACCTTACATTTTACAAAATAAACCTACTGTACAGTAGGTTTATTATAGTTGATATTTTTATTATAGTTAATTCTACATATAAGAATATCCCACTAGAAAATGCAGATTTTACTGTAATTATCTTAGAAATTACCTTAATATAAACCCTATGATATTTTTAAAATAAAACTACCTTTCATAACCAGGTTCAGCATTTAACCTTAAAATATCAGTGCAAGGAGAAAGGACAAAACCAAAAAACAAACCCATAGAAAAAAACCAAAACCTATTTCCCTTTCAAAATCATGGGTTTTAACTTTTTGACATGTGTTGGGGAATAGCATAGGAATTCCTTTCCAAAGCAATGTATCACGGCATGAATGTTTTGATAAGGATGTTGTTTTAATTGCCTGCTTTTACATTGGGAACACATGGTGAACTGAGGTGTGTGTGCAAATACAATATTCTCAGCACAAAACTGAGAGTGCATCTACAGTGACCCGTTCTGAGGAGGAAAGCTGTGCTCTGAAGTTCTCAACAAAGCCAGACTAGGCTTCTATTTCAACTTGTGTTCAGTGCGGCTGAAAAAAACCCCAAAAAGCTGCATAATTTGTTTCTCATTTCTTACAGAAGAACAGTAAAAGAGTGCTCATTGTGTAATAGTTTGCTCCTTCCGTAGAAAAAACCTCACACAATACAGTTTGTTTCCTTCAAAACTGCAGTTTCTTTCACTTTACGTAAATCATCACAAGATTTTATTGCCAAAAGAAAGACCTCACTGCCAAGAGATGCAATGGATTGCCTGCTGTCCTGCAAGGGCTCTTGGTTTGAGAGAGACCTAGATAGGAACTGAGCAACACCTCCTGAGCAACGATGCCAAAACAGCAGCTGGAACCCATTAGAGAGCAGGACAATCCTGTCCAAACAACTGAATGCCAGGATCTCAGGGTATGAAAGGCTTAGAGGACATTGCTATAAAAAACCAAGGATCTTCATGAGAGTTTGGATTTTTGGGCTTAAAAGAAGTTTTTCTAGCTAGGAAAACATTCTTATAATTTTGTTGTTTTGATAATAATGTGAAAGGAGTTATTCCCCCAGTACGGTGTCTCTGAACAGTCAATGGTCTTCTGGGAGGAAAACAAAAGAGAAGAAAAGTAGACTGAAAGTGCTTTACAATAAACGAAGTAAAAAAAAAAAAAAAGATTATTTTTAAGATTAGAGCTAGTAACTATCTCCTAACACCACTCAGGAAACAGAAATTTTACCCCAAAGTGTTGCGCACCTCTGTTGTGTCACGATAGGTTTGCAATCATTTTCAATAACTATGACTTCAATTTAAATGAGACTAAAGATAAGCAATTCTGTTCTGAGAAACTTTTGAAGGTAATCACTTCATGGTAAGGTCTCAGTACAAACACTGGAGAAATCTGAAAGATATGAAATGTGCAGCTAATCATCTACTGCTGGAAAGCAATTCAAAACTTACCAAAGGACAGTTTGGAATAGAAATATTTCAGTTAGGAAGCGGGAGGGAGTGGGGTCTCTGAAACAAGGAAAGAGCACCAATCAGCTCAAAATGCAGCAGTCTGTGCAGCCTCTCCCTTAGACAGCTCCAAGATGCTGGTTTTTGTCTCTGAAGTCCTTCCTTGTGGTGGTCCCAAAGAGCTGCTGCTGATTAGCCCACATCAGGAGCAGAGCAAGACTGAGAGGAAGATGAGCAGTCAGCTGCAGCTGTAAAAGCCATGCCAGAGTGACCTGGCAGGAAAGACAGAGAGATGCCAGCACTCACTCACCAGCAGGATGGAATTCAAACCCTTCGTTTCCACCCTACATATTCCCCCAACACGGAAAACTCACTACAAACTAACCCTGACTGCCAAAACACCAGCACCTGAAATATGTTTTGCTCCTTGTTTATGCTATCTCAGTTTCTGTGAGGCACTCAGATACAACAGCCTGGGAACAGATTGCTATTTAGTAAGGACTTATAGCACAGAATAAACAACCGCAGAGAGAAACCTGCTGTTTTCAGGGTCTGCCAGACACAAGCAAATACCAATGGAAATTTCCTCAAATCACTCATGGATTCTGTTGCATTTGCTCCTCTTATTTTTGATAAACTTTGAATCAAACAGCAAGTCTACCTTCTCAAATGGCCATATATTTACCAAAGGCAAGGCAAGAGGAAGATTTGGGCTAGATTTTTCATTACACAATGGCAAAAGCTATGAGCAGCAAAGCCAAACTCCACAAAGAGCTGCAACTGAACTGTACAGGCAGTGTGAGCTCTGCAGGACAACCAGCAGAAAGCAGCAGACAAGAAAAGATGAGAGAGCTGAGGTGGAGGAAGGACAGCCCAGAATGAGAAATGAAACTACCAGAGCAAATATGCTGATGGTTGGTTAGTTAAAAATACACTTGTGGTCTAGTTAAGTGATGGAGGGAGAAGAGAAATTGTGGCATCTCCCAGGAGAAAAAGCCTGCCCATAGTGGGGAGTGAGGGAATTGCTGTTCTGGCTGTGCCTTAGGGCTGGTTGCAAAGCCTGATTGCTGCCACTCTGGGGTCATGAACAGACTTCTCCTCCTGTGGGGAATGACGACAGGACAACTCTGTAGTTCAAGCTTAAATTCAGGTGAGAGGAGAGATTAATATCATCCCCTTCCTTATGAGCTTGTATGTGGCAGACAAAACTTGCAGGCATGAGAGGGCTTGCATGGTGCAAGGGAGGCTGCCCAGGCAGGGAGGCCAAAAACAGCCTTAAGCATCTGTGTCTGCTGCTTAAGTGGCCAGAAAAGACTGAGAAATTAGAAAAGGAAAATGGGCCCCAGAAAAGAGCCGAAAATGACATTTGTCCCGCTTTGGGAAGCTGACAGATTCTCAAGTTTCTGGGTACAAAACCCGATACAAACTCAGGAAAAATAAACTCATACTTAGAAGAACTAATGTCTGTGCACAAAACAAGGTCACACTTTCGGACACAGGAATATTGGGGAATCAAATATAAAACTCCAGATGAGAAACAGGCAAAGAAGGAAAATGGTATCTACAACTTCTGGCTTTAATCATCGCTTAAGCGCCAAGTCTGGAGCAGCTAAGACATGTGATGACTGCTTGGATACTCCTTAGGGACAAACCTGGCTCTCAGAGCAGGAAAACTACCCCTCGCATGGGACGGATGGGAGCATGAGCAGGTCCCAACCATCACATTCCACCAGCAGTTCCTGGTGTTTGACATGGATGCACAAGGTTTTGCTCTTCAGATGCTGCTTTTCCTTTTTCGTGAGGGAACTTTTATGTATGCTCCTGTCCATACAGCTTAGAGAATTCACTTTTTAAGCCTATAATTTAAAAAAATCTTGGGTTTATTTTAAGAACACATACATAGCCTCACTTTTCAGTTTGGTGAGGCTGAGAATGATAATAAGCAACCAGCTGTTGGCCTTGTCTATTGTAGATTTAAGGTGATAAGGAGAAAGGCAGTGAAAGACTCAACATCGTCTATGCCTTTGGAGGCTCTGCAGCTGGGCTGCTTCACTTTGCATGTTTGCAACAAGCCCACAGTTATAATCCCTAGTGGAAGTGGTGCTCCAACCATAGAGCAAAATTGAATTAAAGTGAGAAATACTGTTTGTTTGTGTCTGGGTCAAGAACTGTTGCAATCAGACCTCACATTTCATGACCATGATCAGAACCAGATCATTTTTCACAGGGGATGTCAAATACACCCAGTAAAACTGTTTGGATTTTTGTTTCATTTTTTATTTTCTTTTTTCCCCAAACAAAAATATTTTATTTGATTGCACTGAACAGTTTTTGCATTTGCATGGAAAGGATTTTCTAGAATTTCAATCTCTATTGTAAAATAAACCTGCAGGCTAAATCTGAAAATATCCTCCTCCTTTCTGAAAGCCCTGTGTGCAAGCTACACTGACCAAATTTTAGTCTATTCATGCAGATCTCTTAATTAAAAAAACATTAAAAATATCAGTGAAATTAAAAAGTAACAAAAAACCCCCCACAAAAACAAAAAACACATGAAAGCTATTAGTGTATCCTATATGCTTTCTATCTATTTGATTATGGTAGTTGGCTCACAAATGGCTGCCTTGGGAGGCAAAGAAATGGCAGAAAATTCTGAGTGCTCAATTGTTTCTGTAAATTTGGCCATACAGCTGTAATATTTCCTTTACAAATTAGAAAAATACTTTCCTTCCAGCCCTAGCTTTGTGCTAAAGCTGTGCACTCCCCATCTGAGATCTCATTTGGTTTGTTAATAGATGTTTTACAAACTTCACAAAAGAGAACAGATCAGAAGTAGAATCCAATCAGAATTATACTTAAGGTTATTTAGGTATAAGGTATAATACACAGTTATGCTTAAAAGAAATGCAGACATACCAGCTAACACTTGCACAGTTAAGCACACAAACAACTGTGCTCACTCTTATTCCATAATACACTTTTGATTGCATTTAAAGCATTTTCAATCTCAGGTGAATGTAAACCCGTTTTCAAGGACTTTCCCCCACATTCTTACTTCATGCTATTAACAAAAGGAGTTAAGACTACTTCTGTTTAAATGTTCAGATTATTTCCAAGAGTGGTTATATCTGAATGTAAGATTTACTGTACTTTATAATCCTTGATTTGAGGAGAGTTCCATTATTCCTGCAACTTCTTTATCCTTAAGTCCTTCATTTTTTAATAATCTGTAAACATTCCTGATTTTATATGACTGTAAATGTCATATATTGTATTTCCATGGTTTGAAGATATACAGTAATAGACATACATCTATTTTTATGTACATATTCATTGCTGTATCAAAGCAAAGATGGTGTGCATCCCCAAATAAGAAAAGTTTACAGTTAGTAAACCATCAGGGGATCTATGGAGCAGAGCAAGACAGCTGAGATCAATGAGCAGCTCTGGTCCCTGGTATGTCAGCTGGAAGTTGATTGCAATAGCTGTGCAAGGTTGGCATTTACTGAGAGGGAAGACAGAGTCCCCTTCTCACAGTGTCTTGGGGCTTTAGGAATCTGTGATTGCCTAAGCTCCCCTAGACATGGTGCCTAATGAGCAGTGAAGCAAAAGGCAAAGATGCTACGGGGAGCCTTTCAAGCACTGATGGATAAGCTGGTGTGCAATATATCAGCACATCAGCAATGAAGCTGCTTAATTAAGGAAAGACAACTCTTGATGTGAATTATTCCAAATTATTCCTGATTTCTCCAAAACCAGCCTTGCTGCAAGATTTGGCTTACATTTAACTGCAAGAAACTGAAATGTAGACCACGGAGTGCTTAACTTAGCATTACCAACACACACAGTTCTGCATTTAAAGGAATACATTTTTTTCAGGAAAACATCTCTCTACATCTGAGGTCTTACCTCTGAGATACCAAAACTGACTGGTGAATCTATCATGAGAAATAGCTAGCAGACAGCTTCAGAAGTAGGCAAGTCTCATCTTAAGCATTTTGAAATGCACACACACACAAAAGTCATTCACAGAGTAGGACTGCATGGACCACATACACCATACATGAGCTTCAGTCAAAACTTAATTGAAGGCAATTATGCTAAAGGATCCCGTGTTGGGAAACACCCAGGTAGTTACATCTGCACTGCCTAAGCCTGTGCCAAGAGTCTTTGCTAATAACTGTTTACATCTTCAGTTGATTGGTTTTTCCTTTCCTTTTTGGATTTCCACCTTCACGATCTGCTAATGTAGTCATGTGGCTATAAAAGTTTCTGCTATGAATGCTATTCCAACTCGTTGCAGTCAGTCAAAGCTGATGACTAGCAGCATATCATACAGACATGGAATAAAGAAATTTTAGTCCTAAGAAATTTGGTTCTCAAGAATTTGCCATCAGCTTCAGCAGATTCAGGATTTCAATTACTGCTCCTAGGCCTTCCAGAAAACAAAATAAACTCTACAACACACAAGCTCATTGTTCTAAACCTTGAAGGGATACAAATTGTAGTCTAGTACATATAAACTCTTTTTTCATATTACTTAACTGCTTTTTAGTAATAAAACCCAACAAATAGGGGCCAACCTATTATGGAAAAATAAGTAAAATAATATTTTTAATTTTTGAACTATTAGAAATACTAAGACTTGCTAAGCAAGTCTATAGTATGTACAGTGTATTTTTTAGGGTTTTATAAGACTTTTAACATGTGGTTTTAAAGAAACACATGTACACCAGCTGTGCAGAAACAAAAATAAACTTTAGAACTCCAAGGACCCATTTTGAGGTATCTTTTAGGTCAATCCTCTGCAAACTAAGAGTCCGAATCTGTACAACTTAGTAAACTAAAATCTCCATGATTTCAGCTGCTAAGTAACATATCCTGAAAAGTCTCCAATGCATAGAAACTCAAGTACCTGAGTCAAAGGTAGGAAGGTACTGTGCAGTCAGCAATATTTTCACTTTGATAAAGTGAAATGCTTGTCTGAAACACTCCCCACTCCTGGAAAAAAGGAGGGTTGATCTTCATTGCCCCACACAATCCTCTCTTCCTACAGGTCTCAGTAACATTATGCTTGGCACAGCCTCAGTGCTGAATCTGGATATGCCTTTTGATTGCCCCCTTCTCCCACTGCTATCTACGCCTGCCTGGTCAGCTATTGCACAGTTTCACACTATGATCAAAATGATACACCTCTCTTTGAATGAAGGCTGTTTCTAAGCTTACTTTCTGTAATTTAAACATAATCTTCTAACTTACTGCTTTACAAGTATTATGGAGCAGGTCAATGAAACTAAGCATTTCCAGTTCAGGTAAATGGATTAACTTTCCAGCATTTATCCACTGAGGCACTGGAAGGAAGATCACAGTGACTTCGTCCAGCCAATAGTGCTGCCAATTCACTGCTGAATATAAAATCATTTCAAGCTGGGGCTGCAAGACAAATGGAAGGCCTGCCAGCTGCAGGAAATCTAGGAAAGAGGGAAATGTGTTTTTTACCGTTGAGAAGTTAAGGACAAGCCAATACGATGGTGAATTGCTTTGAGAGTGGGCTGAGTAATGAGACAGGTTTGGGGTGAGTTAGGGATAGGCATCACCACAGCCCTCAGGGAATCTGCAGATGGATGGGTTCCTACTATTTAAAATTACTGAAGCTCAACTGAAGTTAACTCTTAATTAAGGACAAGCCTAGATTTAAACAAGGGACTCCAAAGACATCTGACCATATCAACAGCTCTCATGCCCATCTGAAAATAAAGTTTAGTGTAATTATAAATGTACACAAAACATAAATTTAAACAGCACTTATAGCCAGGGACAAGCTGTCTTCACAAACTTTGACATCAGGTGATCTTTTCAAACATGTCAAATCTCAACAGGAGATGTATAACTTTGTATCACAATACCAACCTCTGAAAAGAACTTGTGGGGCCTAAGAAGTTCTTTCAGCCAGTCACGTCCTTCAACATCATTCTCGCTACTGTGGTGTGCCTCTCCATGGCTGAGCAGGCCCTGCCCTGGTATGTCCGAGTGGTGCCAAGGAAGAATGATGCAAAAGGTGTCAAAATTAATCTTTAAATGTCTTCTCTGTGAACACAATCACAGTCTGTAGTGGAGCATTTAATCAGCATCCATTCTTTTGCAATGTTTGTGATGTGTGGAAGTTTTCCAAAGTATTTTGTCTTCATAATTCTCCTCTCAAAACTCACAATAATTCATATTTAGTACAAATAAACACATTCTCCCTTAGTCGACAAAACAAGAAATGTTTTGTTGTCAAGAAATGTCTTGAATTTCAACATTTTTTTAATGCTGTGAAAGCAAAAAACACTGACTATTCCATCTTTTGTTAAGATTTCAGATATCTGTGAGCAGAACTACACTATTTTCAGACAGATTTAGTTTAAACTCCTGACCCTGTTAGGCTTTAGATTCTGCACTTTCTACTAAAGCCTTAGCAAAATTCTTCTCATCCTGTCAGCTGAAATTTCTATTTTGATTCCTTCCATTAGTGTGTGAAATGCTGTTAGTTTTATCATCTTTGTAGGACAAAAAAGGTTACAAGTGGATTTTCAAAAGTACTTTCTGCTATTTCCATACAGTTTTTGCTTGCAAACTTTATTTTCTTTTTTTTTTCTTTTTCACTCTTAAACTGTATTTAAGCATTTGTTTCCCACATTCTAGAAAGGTTTCTGCACATCATACATCTTCCAAATATTGCTATGAAAATATTGTTCTATTTACTTAGATGCTTAGTTGTTAAAAATATCTACAATTTACTGTTAAAGCTACAATAAGAAATAGAAAGTTTCCTAAAAACTGCACTACACAATCAAACAAATGGTAATTAAAAGGTTTAATTATTCTCTTGCTACACTATTTTTCAGAAAGTCATTTTTCAAAAACATGTTTGATTACATATTTTCAGTAGTAACAGACCTGAGATGCTGCTCAAGTAATTATAAAAACATACAGTTGCAGAAAGTTATTTCCTCTATCAAATATTTTTTAGAAATGATCCTTTTCATTATATACATGCATAAAAAATATCTCCTTAGCACACGGTATGTTTTTATCCACTTTATATGACTGTATTGCACCATTCCTCCTGACAGAGGACATCTTAATGCCTTCTAGCATTGTAATAAACTAGCCCAATAACCAGGCTTTTGCCAAATCAGGCCCATGGCTGTATCTGTTAATCAGATGTCCAGCTGACTGAAGGTTAACCTACAAACAACTGGAACAGAAATAACTATGGGCAGATATGAGACAATTTTGGCTAAATGGGGTCTGAAGAAGGCACGTTACAGCAAGAGCTAAGCAAGATACCAGAAAAGGAGAAACTGGCAATGGGGACAAGAAATGCTGGGACATGTTATCAGCCAAAGCAAGAATACATAATCACAGATCCCATGTCAGTGGCCAGGAGTTCAAAGTAAACCACAAATAAATGTATCATGTTCATGCACGTCTCCAAGGGTTGTTTAATGTTTTTGTTCCATGCATTTCTGCATGTTCTACAAATAAATCATCCTGCATTTAGGAAATGTGTCTGGCCTCTCCAGTTCTCTAACTCCAAAACATTTTTACTGCCAGTGCTACCATATGATCAAGAAAAAGCACCATCTGTCTCTTCCAAATGTGGTCTTACTCATTTACCACCACTTCCACCTTACAGTTTGCATATGCTGCTTGTCACATATTTGCTTCTTTCCCCCAACTTCTTTTCAAAGCACAGAAAAAGAAGAAAAAAAGGCCACCATAATGAAACAACAAGTGGTAACCATGAGTTAAGTTTTTTCAGGTTAGCATATAGGGATTAAACTTTCCTTTTTTCTAATTTGCACATCATCGGAGCTTCAGATACGCATACAAGTATATCTCCCTCATATTGCAAGCTTTTGCTAATTAATTTCAGAGTCTTCAGAATAAGAACACTCATTGAACTCAGAAGACCATTTCCAGCATTATCATGCAACATTGACTCTCAGCTGTAGTTTCTTCTGGTGCTCAGATGTTCAAAACTTTTACAAGAAGCAACTAGCAGAAGTGCCATTCTTTCTAAAATTGGATAATACCAGAATACACCCTTTTTGTGGCCAGAAAATTGCTGCTGTGTCTGGATGATGCAAAGAAGAAATAAACCTGCAGTTCTTTTTCATCTTGGAAGATGTATACCAGAGCAATTCGCAGAATTTCCCTGTTGACTTTTACTTCATGGCAAAGAAAAGAAGCGTCTGTCCAGGCAGCAAGTATCCCAGTGCTTACCTGGTCAAGACACAGTGGGGAATGGTATTTTCTTTTAGTTTAGAGAAGTTGTTTACTATGTAGTGACAACGTTTAACTGAAAATGGCAAAATTTTTTCTTTATGGATGGGGAAGGAATATTTTCATTATTGTGAATAAATATATGTGCGTGTGCGTGTGTGTGTGTGTGTATACACACATATATATACAAACATATATAAAAAAGAGTGTATATATATATATAATACGTATATATATAAATGTGTGCATATATGTAACATGTATATATGTCTAAAAAAAATATATATTTATGTAATGAATATGTATGTGAACAACACAGCACCCTGTATCCAAGGCTTGCCACCAAGCCATCCACAGACTGCATACCTCCAAAGAGTCAGCAATTTCAGGAGCACAAGGTGCTAAAGCACAAACATGACAAGAACCGTGATGTAACACAAGAGCAGAGAGACCAATTTGTCGATCTTTGATCTCTCAAAATTGAAAGAAGCCTGGACCCCCAGGAATGCTATTGAGCATCCTGGCACTGCCGTGGAGATGGGGCAGAGCCCCTGAGGCAAGCAGGCTCATCCATACCATGCTCCCTACCTGCACTCTCTGCACCCCTGCTGCCAGCTCCAAGACCCCTCTGAGCTCAGCCCTGTGCTCACTCAGGGAAGGTCAGTCTCAGGCTGCTTCCAGGTTCCAGGTGATGTGGCCGTGTTTTCATTGTTTTCTAGAAAAAGAATCTGAGGCAATTTGAACTTGTCTGTAAGATGCTACAACATTGTACCCAAGGGCAATACAGCCCTGAGCTTCCTCTGCTGGCACACTCCAGAGCTCGTCTCAAGCCTGTATCTATGTGCAAGTTTGCCTTCATGTTCATGTAGAAATTTGCCACCCTAGCCTTACATATAATGCAATCACATGCGAGATGTTACCAATTCACAGAAAGGGCAATTCAAAAAGTGAAAGGGAGAACATCCCAGGTAACAACCAGTCACAACTCACCATTTATCAGCACCGTTAAAAATAACATTATTACTTATCTCCTGTGAAAACAAGGCAATGTAGCATAATCTTGTAGTTTGAAACAAAACTATAAATCAAACACCTTATCTTCTGTAATCTTGCATCTTGTTGGTTAAAAGTTTACACAAAGAAAGCTTACCTAAAATACAGCATTCAAAATACTCTATCAACCTCCATACTCCACATTTAGCATTTTCATACAGCCTATTGCAACAGACTTCTTTACAAAACTACTGCTACTGGCTCCCTGCCACTAGTAAGTTGTTGATCACCTGTGGTCATGAGTACATGTTCCTGTAAAGCACAGATTTACCAGTGCTCACAGATCCACAAGTCTGCACTCCTGGCAAACATCTGTAATTCTTATGCGTCTCAGACTGACTCACTGCGATAGATGTCAGACCCTTGAAGGATGCTGCATAGGCACCTTGTCTGTCCAATGTCACCACACGGGATCACAGCAAGACATTACAGACTATGACGCAAAGGACTTGGCCAGGTAGACCTGACTACTGCTGAGACTGTCTCATCCACCAAGCAGGTTAAATTACTAAATTTGTGAAAGGGGGTTGTGCAATCTAAAGCTCTGCCCTGTACTTTCCCCTCTTGTCTCAGAAAACTTGTGACACTCCTTGCAGACACAGGCAGACTTTACCACCAGCAGCTGGAATATACTAAGTTCTCTCGTAATCAAATGTGCATTTGAGGTTGCACTACAAATACAATACAAGCCTGCCCCTGGAGATTTTGTAGTATTTTTCACAGATTGTTCAAGACACAAAAATTATTTTTCAAGTATATATTGCCAATTTTTAATTAGCTATGTCACCTTTAGCTCCTGTACTACAATCAGTAAAGTCCTTAAATGTACAGCTGATCTTTTTTTTTTTTCATACAGGTAATAGAAAAGATAATTAGAGGCAGGACTTTTCTAAATTTAATTTTTATGAACAACAGGAAACTTACTGAGATTGTAGGCAGCAATTACACTAGCAAAAGACTTGAAATGATTGAGTTCACCTGGTTCAGCATGGGAAAAGGAAGAATAGGAACACAAAAAGGATCTATATTTAAGAAAACAGGCTGAAAAAACTAAGCAACTTTGTATACAAGACTACAAGCAAATCAAAACTACAAGGTAGAAAGACTCCAGGAAAGTTACTGTTCCCTAAAAGACACAAATGAAGACATAAGCATAATTTCCCCTATGAGGCAGAAAACCTAGAGAAACAGAAGGAGATCCTCTTGACTAAATCATGAGGACTTTGCTGACTTCAGAAACAAAAAGTCATGGGAAGTGCAACTCAGCTCAGACCACTACAGATGAAATACAGGCACTCAGGGGCAAAATCAGAATGAACAAAGGTGCTTCTAACATCCCCTGAGAGGGATGGCAAGAAAACACTTGAAGAAGGAAAGAGGAAAACAGGAAAGAAAGGAAGACATTTCAGAGAGATGACAACAAAAACTGAAGATACCATTACTAAAGGCAAGGCAAATACATCCACAGTTATTTCTGAGAAGGTTAATAGGTTTGATGCCTCTTTGCTGCAGCCTTTGCTAGGAAAGATAGTGTAATCAGATGATTAGAATAATCATGGATAGACTAGAGGAAAACCAGACTAGATAAGCTGAGACATTTTCATGTCAGCTGGGCCAGATGAATTGCACCTGAGAGAATTTCAAGAAGTCAGTGAACTAATCTCAGACCCATTACAGGCTTTCTTTGAGGAGGCACAGGCAATGGCTGAAGTTTCAAAAGGCCAGAAGGAGGCAAGTATAGTGCCTGTCTTTAGGAAGGGGAGCACAAGAACAATTCGCTCTTGCAAACAGTGTGGCACCATGGCAGAAGAAGCAAGTCCCACACTAGGAATTACAGACAAGTATCACGTGGGAGAAACAAGAAATAATCCAATCTTCTGCTCTGCAGAGATGACTCTCTTGCAGTATTGCTCCTTATTGTGACCACTGCACTTGAGGAAGCACAAGGAAAACTTGGAGACAGCCCAGAGCAAAGTGCCCAAAATCATCACACAGCTAGCAAAACCAAGAATAAGAGACATTGGTTTGTTTAGTCTGGGGCAGAGAAGACAGGAAGGAACAGGGCAACATTTTTCAAATACTTTTCTTAGTCACGCTTTACCTAACAGAATTTTCTATGGCCAGTGAGGCTGGGGTTAAGTTGCAGGAAGATTTAAGGTACTGCATGTTAGGAGAATCTTTCATAGTAAAAGGAGTTACGTACTTGATTCTCTGGGAAAGTTTTGGAAGTTTTAGGAGACTTCATGGCAGTTTTTAAGAACTGTGCAGAGAAATTTGTAGTAAGAAGCGTGTAGGACTGGGCCTGCTCAGGGTTGGCAGATGCAGTGAGGTATGTTTCAAGATCCTGTCAGACTCCATCTCCTGTAGTGCGTAAGACCTGGGACTTGGGAGCACAATTGTCTCTCCCTCTGGACACATATGTACATATAAATACCTTACCCAATAAACTCTAACAGATGTATCAGTATGCAAATGCTGATTCTATGCCTCCTTAATTCAGTTTACAGATCTTAACTGTGTCAAACAGAGGAGAACAATGAACTCAAGGCACCCCTTTATGTTATGGGTGGGAAAGGATGTAAGATTGCAGCTAGGAATTCTCCCAATGATGACCAACCTGCCCTAAAAGAAAAAGGAACATGATCTGCCAGATGCGACACTGTCGAATAGTTCCAGATGTGCTCCCAGTGAACTTGGCAGTAAAAATCTGGTAAAAATTTGTCAATGCTGTAATCTAGCTAGGGGATTTGTTGTAACACAGAATAACTTTTACAGAATGTTCTTGGTCCAACCTGACACATTGATAAGCATGGGGTACAGCAAGAATGCTTGTCTTGCCTGTTTCAATTTTGCCTGCCCACAATGACCCACTTCAGTTTGAAAAATCATTTAAATTAAAATAATTTAAATTAATCTCTTCATATATTAAGAGAATCGGATAAAAATATGATCATGTAAGATGCTTCTGGAATGGAAGAAAACAACCACAGCTCAAAAAATTAGACAGAGAATCAGGAAACTCTTGTTTCTAACCCTGTATTTTGTGGCCCTACCCTTTGTTATTCTGAATGTTTCACAGTCTCTGTTTTCACATCCACAACTGTATGATGGGGATGAAAGCATTAATCAATCTTTACATGAAATTTTGAGATACAAGGCTGGAAGATAAGAGTCAAAGTCCTGCATCTAGAGATCATGAATGGATTTATCCAAGGATATTGATGCTTATATGAATAGGGTCAGCAAATTAAATAAAGGCATGAAACAGAGGATGAGATCTTCTTCTCCACCCTGGCATCATGCAAAGGGCTGATGTGGTACAAAGGAAACCGAAAACTCCTTATTTTTTCAAGGAAGACTTTCTGGTACAAAACTCTGGCAGATTACCATAAGACAGCCCTCAAAGGAACCTTTTCACAATTGCTGGCATACAGGAAATGGTGTCAGGAGAAGCTGACACAGAAATGCAAAACAACTTAGTGCCCCTTTTAGCAGCTATTGGACGCTGCATTAAATTAGGTGTGCCCCAGCTTGTTTCTCTTAAGACTCTCCTATCCCCAGAGCACTGCATTAAGTAGGAAGATGAAAGGTGATGCAAAAGGTACCCAAACTCAACACAGTCACTCCTCATCATGTTTTTCCTTTGTTTCTACTTCTTAAGAGCTATGGACCAAAACTGTATTCAGTGTATTTCCACTGTTCATTTGGAGAATTTTGTGATACAGACAGACTTTTTTTCTTCTTGTACGGAAAGCTTTGGTCAGGGGGAAAAACCGCAACAAACCAAGAAACAGATAGACACTGATTTACATGCATATATGTATGTATGTAAGGTAGAAGCACAAAATTACAAACCTGAAGGATGGAAAATTCCTACAAAGTAGCTAGTCTTTCCTTTTTGCCAATAAATATAACATCATGGAGCAGGACTAACAAAATTATGTGTGTCTGACACAGGTGGGATATCTGAAACCCTTCATTTCAAGTCGGAGATAGCCATCTCCTCCCGCTAGAGCATCTCTTACGGTAGGGAATAGAATTTTGGTTTTCTCATTCGGAGGGGGAGATGATCCTCACGATAATTCTCAATCTCATTAATTCTTTAAAAAAACCCCAACAAAAATGGAGCCCCTGAACTGAGACTGAATGTGCTTTTTAGGTCATGGTAGATGGCAGCATTCTCTAAGGATGGTTACCATAGACAGACCGACAAAGGTTACCAAAATTATGGGACAAATTCTCAGCTGGATTAAAACAACACAGATGCTCATACTTATATGGAACTACTCCAGTTCATTCCTGCTAAGAATTTGCCAGTTGTTCCAGATTGATATATCCATCCACCTCAGAGGTTAACTTCAAGCCCCTCAGATACCATGATGACAGCTCCAAAGACAAATGGAAATTGTGCTTTTTACTTGAAAGCTCATCATCGTTACTTACTACTTACACAGCATCAATAGCATGTACTTTGGGACTTAACAAAAACTCTCTACAAGTCAAGGCCCAAGATAAGTAACTACCTACTGCTGGTGTTGTTCTATTAGGTGAGCAAAGCTGAAGCCCCTCTCTTCAGTTTAATCACATCTGTAAACATAAGAGCATAGAGTAGCATAAGACCATTTCTAATCCTAGGCTTTGTGCACCAGCTTTCTATGTAATGAAGTGAGAACAGTACAGAAATGCTTTCGGAAATGTAAATATACTGAAGGAAAACCAAATATTTTTAGTATCTAGAAACCTTACACTGGTGCCATCCTGGAAGTTTGAGAAGGCACAAGAGAGACAGTAACACTGGTGCCATCCTGGAAGTTTGAGAAGGCACAAGAGAGACAGTAACACTGGTGCCATCCTGGAAGTTTGAGAAGGCACAAGAGAGACAGTAAAAACTGCATGAACAAACACACCTAGCTGTCTGGAGCACAGCTGCCAACACTATCGTAAGCAAGACTTTTTAGGTGATACAAACTGTCAGAGCTATTGCAGAAGCATAAAACAAGATACTGAAGATCTAACAGGAAAGGCTGAAACTAATAAGATGCTCCAACTACAAAGCACACAGCTCTCCTTTGAATTGGCTCTGACCTGACTCAACTGACCTTGAAGAGCAGAGGATTTGAAATTGCATAAGTGGGAGATGGAGAGGAATGGATTTTCAGTTCTCTCTGGACCTTACAAAAGTACCTCCCACACCTTTCTTTTAGCGATTTTCCGGGCAAAATGCCCTTTTAATCTTCTTGCTGAGAAATAATAGCATGCATACCCAAGCCAATAATTAGCACATACATGCAAAATCACAGCAAACATGCATTCTTCTTATGGGTGAGCCAGACTCCAGGTGCTATTCCCCATGTAGTCAATCAGACACAGAAAACAGTGCTGGCATTCACTGCATCAGCAGATGTTAGTATTCCAGTGCTCAAAACAACACAATGGATTTGGTATACCTAGTTTTCCATGTTTCATTTGAAACCTGGAAGACCTTCCAGACTGGTAGTGTCTTCAAGGCAGAGGAACGGCTGCAACCTAACATCTGCCAACAAACAGGAACGTTCTTTCTTGCATAATTACCAGTTGTTAACCTCATGGCCAACACTGCTTTTTCAACAATTTGGACTGAAATATCTGCATGTTTTAATAAGCTCATTTTAAATTATTATTAGCACAAAATATTTTCTGATAGTTGATATTTGTGTTAGTCTCAATTTTTTTCAACATACACTTTACAGGTGGGAGGTATGACTAACTTGAATTTTTCAAGCTTTTGGTGCCCAGCATCTGGTGCTTTATTATAGTTTGGATATCCACTAATTAGAACTAAACTACTATCTTTGAGGTGTTGAATTTCCATGAAGTTTAAAAACTTTTCTAGCTCAGTTTTTGTTTTAGACGGTTATAGACAGTTTCGTACCTTTACGTCTCTCTGGTGACCAGTGATGGAAACCAAGGGAACAGCATGAAGCTGTGTAAGGGGAGCTTTAGGCTGGATATCAGGAAAAGGTTCTTCACCCAGAGGGTGGTTGGGCACTGGAACAGGCTCCCAGGGAAATGGTCACAGCACCAGCCTGACAGAGTTCAAGAAGTGTTTGGACAACATTCTCAGGTTGTCTCTCACACATGGTGTGACTCTTGGGGATGGTCCTGTGCAGGGCCAGGAGTTGGATTCGATGATCCTCCCTTCCAACTCAGAATATTCTGTGATTGAACATGCAGAAACTGTAGGCTCTTTTTCCCTTTCTGAGGATTACCAAAAAGGTATTTGTGACATCACATCATTGCTGCCATGACTGCAAGAAAATGTGCATTGGCATTTGGTGGGAAAGAGATGCTTAGCTTTCAAGATAGCAGATTTAAATGAACTCTATGAAGACCTGCATTTTGTATATGAATCCCACTTTCAGTGATTTACAGCTGAGGAAGATGAGTGGGAATAAGGGTCCTTCAGTTTCCAAAATAAAGATGACATAACAGGTACTGAATTAATGAACATTGGCAATAGTCCTAAGCAAGGGCAGGTAAAAATGTGGGAACACTAGAGATTTAAGAAAGTAATGACATGCAGCTCTGGCAATGTGGTAATACTTATATGTCTCAAATACCAGACTTGCACAGAATAAAGTTTTGAAGGGGCTCTAAATGCAGAGAAGGAGAAAGTTGTAGAAATAAAGGAGATGGAGCTCATGGTCTGAGGGAGTGAGAGACAGCAAGAGATTTCCACAATGATCCCTAATACAAAAAATAGGCCATACTAGCAGAAGAAGCCATTTTCAACTTGAGAAAGGCATGTGTAATATTTTAGGTCAAATGACTCTATTATCAGAACCAGATGTGACATTACAGTAACCTTCTCTGTAAGTCACAGTACCAACCCATTTTCTATCAAGAAAACCCCTGTGCTTCCATCTATTTCAAATATCCCTTAGTCTTGCAGTTTATAAATCCCAGAATACCCCTTTCCATTACACTGCTATTGTTGCTATAAGATCCACCACTAGCTCTGAAAATCTTGTAATGCTGCAATAGCTGGAGAACTCAATGGCATATCAGGGAAGGATCACTGTGAGAAGAGCAGGCTTTTTTATTTCCTTGTAGTGGCCATTCCAGACACAGGCACTACCCTAAGCCATGATATGTTCCTGTATGCTCTTCGTATTTCCTTGGGGTTCTGAATAATTTCCATTTAAGAGAAAACAAAACCAAAAAATCACCTTCCTCTCATTCCTGTTCAGGTTTGGCATTTCCAAAATGCAAGCACAATCTCCACACTTCTTACAGTATTCTCTTTAAGTATATGTTTTATAGCAACAACTTTAAACAACTGAAAATTCTACAAATATGTAAAAGTGCTGAGTTCAGATTTTCATAAAACCTGAGTCACTACATTCCTGAGTAAGAACAACAGATGTTTTCCATTTGCTTCTGTGCTACTGTATTTATTTAGCTACCCTTCCTTGTAAGAGCAAAATTCAAAAGGAAAGGGGAACGCACGGTAAAACCAGGCAGTGAGTCATAAGAACTGGACTTATAGCAGAAAATGTATCCTTTACTTGAGCAGCTTCAATATCCCCATTTCTTTATGAAAGACCCCTCCCCACACATCGAAGTATTGAAAGCAACTGACCTCTTTAAAGTTCTTTAGCACAAACATTAAAATAATGGCGCAAACCCAATTTTTTTCTTTCATAAAGCAAAAACAAGACTATGAGTTGGATTTGACATATCTGTGTGTTTGTAGCTTACAGCAAGGTCAACATCAAGTGAAATGCAATGATGACTCTTGGGTGGGAGGTGGGAATCACATAAAGGAATCTGGCCTAGCTGTCTGTGGTTAAAGCAATTTAATTTCTTAAGGGTGTTGTGCAGTCAGTCAGTCTCTATGGCATGGACTAGCAACCAATTATTTCTCTACATGGCATTTTTATAATGCATTTTTGTATTTTGTTGTGAAAACAAAACATAGTTACTGCACTAACATTTTTCAAATGATATATTCAGCATTTTTAACATGCTCAGAAAAACATGAAGTGAGTTTGCTGTTACCATAAATTTAAAGAATTTTGATTGTATGATGGAATTTTGGTTCTACAAATAAGTTTGTTTCAGTGATATATTTTGATTAATTTAAAATATGCCTTACTTAAAGCTTCGGCGTCACATGCAAAATATTCGTAAAGGCTTCATACATACCCACTCAAGACCTAGAAATAAAGCCGCCTTTGCCTCCCTTCATCCCCAGCTCTGTCTCTCCCACCAAACCCTCTCATCCATTTAGCTCGCTGCTATTGCCAAGGTCTGCAGAAAGCATGGGAAAGGAGATGCTTTGTGTGGAGTGGCTGGGAGGTCACCCAGCACATAATTGCTCCCAAGCGGTGTGCTCTGCTCTCAGGCTCCTTGTCTTCAGACAGCAGGGTGGTCGACTTCGGCACCCTGTTCCACTTGAGCTGATGAGACAGGCCGCCAATATTCCTGCTAGCACGAGCCAACTGCTCAAAAATTACAGCCCAAACTTGAGCAAGCTGCAGTCAGTAGAAAGGGAAACTCTAAAAGAATGATACAATCACTGGAAATCTCTCCTAGCAAAATCACATTTTGCAACAACTACAACTAGTGAGTTATTGGAAGATGTGTAAGAGCACACAGTGTATCAGCAGCCACCTGCTATCACATGACTGCATAGCAAGTACCATCTTTTCACAAGTGAAGTCTGTTGTTTCTTTCATTCAGTTTTTTTCTGAGGTGAAGCAACACCTGCCACAGCCATTAACATCAAAACACAACCAGCACTTATAAAGAAGATGCCTGTCTGCTTTGAATGTGCTAAAATGAGAAGTGCTAGGTTGCTGAACGCATGCTGAGTTCTTTGGACAATACTTCCATTTTACAACATAGTTATGTATCATGAGATTCACACCACTAGACACTGAATCAGAGAGAAACATCACAAAAACTTAAACTTGCATTCTACTGTAGGAAGATTAGCTTAATGTGGATTTATGGGTTTATAATGAGTTGAACTGCAAATTTGCTTAGAATATCATGTAAGTTTTATTTTTAGCTTAGAATATCTACCACCTCGAAAATGAGGTGGTACAGACAAAAGAGAAGTCACTTTTTTATCCATAACAGTAACATCAAATAGAATGAAAGAACTGGAGATATTAGTATTTTAAAACTCCTAAAATAGTCAAAGAGGATGAACCTGACATTATATATTAAAACATAAAGTATCATCCTGAAATCCACCATTATAAAGAGGCATTCACCTTATTAAATGGCAGATTAACATTATAGCACTAGCTGTCAGAAACTGAAGGTATTTGAGTTAAACCTTTTATCACTTCCATCTTCTTTTCATCGCATGGGAACATCTAAGGGCTGAACACTGAAGTTTTTATGTTCATCTTTATGCAAGATACTATTGCTGGCAAAGCTGGAGCAAAAAGAAAACTCCTCTTATAAACTCAATTTAACTTCAGACGGATGTACATGGTATAAAGCCAGTGAAGTGATAAATGGTTTCTGGCAGCTCACCCTTCCTACCTTGAGTAGTGTTACAGTTTATCATTGGGACTCGCCATTCACCACAGGAAACAGGGGAAGCAGTGTCGTGCTGTCTCAGGCTATATTCACAGATACTTCATAGAAATCCTTGGCAAACAGTCAGCAAGTACTAAAAAGCATAAAAAGTGTCTTTATTTTACGAACAGATATATCTCAAAAGGATCCGCTAGGAAGCCCAGGAGAGGGGAAGCCAAGGCTGGGGTTAAAATAGCTGGTTTATTCACTTCTGCACAGAGCACAATAGTTTTACTGATTCAATCCACTAGTCATTTGCTAATTTTGCACCTTGGAAATGAGCATGGACACACATACAAATCAACATTTGCAGCAAAGGCATGTGAAACTACTAATTCTCAAAGCAAATATCAGTTAAAACATTTTAAAGATTCTTATTACTATATGTAACAGCTTCTTTGACAATACTGCAACTTAAAGAGCCTAATTCTGCAATCATTACCACCAATAACTTGCAGCAGCATACTACTTCAGTTGACAATTTGCAAGAATACAACTGAACTGTAGTTAAGAGGACCTTCAGTAATCTGCAGTCGTCACTCTCCCAAAAGCAAAACAAAAGGGATTAATAAAAATACTCTCTTTTCTGCAGTGCTAGCCCTTAGCAGAACAACAATATTCAGAAAATCACCTACAAATCAGTATCTAAAAGGGGCCTACAAGAAAGCTGGAAAGGGACTTTTTACGGGGGCATGTAGTGCTAGGACAAGGGGGAACGGCTTTAAACTGAAGGCGGGTAAGTTTAGATTGGACATTAGGAACAAATTCTTTATAGTGAAGGTGGTGAGGCACTGGAACAGGTTGCCCAGAAAAGTTGTGAATGCTTCATCCCTGTTCAAGGACAGGCTGGTTGGGGATTTGAGCAACCTGGTCCAGTGGAAGGTTCCCTGCCCACAGTAGTGGGGTTGGAACTCAGTGATCTTTAAAGTCTCTTTCAACCCAAGCCCCTCTAGAATTCTGCGATTGTATGAAATGACTTGCCAATAAAAGTATGGCTAATGCCACTTTTCCCAGATCTCAGGTTATTCCTCTTTTACCACCAATTTTTAGATGGCAATTCTAATTAGAGAAGCTAATAAAAAAAAACCTCATTTGAAATTAATGTCATAGCCTAAATGACCCCTGCTGTAATGCCACTCAAATCGGTTAAATTGCTCCAGGAATTAATTGGTGTCCATGTGTTTAACGTTTGTTATTTGAACAAAGAATGAAAAAGGGGCCAAATTTCTTGACACTGTATTTCTAATTACACCAGCCATTGTGTGAGCCTTTATATCTGCAGGATTCCTCATGGAAAGAACAGATCATGTACAGCATAATGAGTATCAAATGCAGTAAAAATGCACAATAACCTTTGTAGTGCAGAATTTAGAAACGAGCTGTTCATTTGTAGCATATCTGATCCTTCTCCCCTTCCCAAAACCAAGACTTGCCTTCTGCGCTGGAAATTACAATTCAGTGAAGGAAAAGTAAATAAGTTAACTGACAAAATAAATTCCTTTTGTTACTGACAAAAATAAATTTCTAATGGAGACAGAAAGACATGGTTCAGTTTCATGACCATAATAAAAACTGTTCAGTATCATGTCACACAATAGAAGTAAAGCCACTGCCACATGTTTGCGCTATTTGCAGAAAGCTCACCCTCAGATCAGACCTAATGCTCAGAGCCCCCAAAGGATCTGTTTTTAAGCAGACAGTAAGGAACATTGTGATAGGAAAAGTGCCGGGAAGGCATGATCCAGCATGGCTCAGAGTGCGTGTACATTGACGGCATGGTCCACTGTGCACCCTGTCCTAGGAGGGCCCCTCTACACCACCCATGACAAAGAGACAAACCCTGATATAGGTTCGGTGCTGTTAACAAACACTATTACTGTCACCAGCACAACTCTGGAAGGTCTCAAAACTTTGTTCCAGTTCCTCCTAAATAGGCTGGACCAAGCTGAAGGCCATGTGTTTCATTTCAGCTGCTTCCTCACCATCCACAGCTCCTAATTGTGCTGGTAGCCTCAGATCCCAAATGCCTGAAAGACGGCTTTGTTCCTTTCCACTCATTACTTTTGACAAAGCCTTTTACAGTGTGAAATGCCTGTGATGGAGGCCTTTCTTGGGTCAGCAGAAATATGGTTCTCCCTCATCCCCTCATTATTAATGTCCTGCTTCACAGAACCATAGAATAGTTGAGTTTGAAGCGACCACCACAGATCTTCCAGTCCAACCCTTCTGCCACAGGCACAGACATCTCCCACTAGACCAGGTTGCTCAGAGCCCTGTCCAGTCTGGCCTTGAACACTTGCAATTATGCAAATGATCCACAACTTCACCACTAGTTCTAGACTGAACATTTCTCATTTTAGACCTCACTGAGAGCACTTTTGGAGGAAGTGCTACCTTTAATAGTATGGAGAGAGTTTTGTGGCAGGTTTTGCCTTTCTGTGCAGGAAGACAAAAAAATTGCCTGGGGACAGTAAAGTTACACGTTCTTGAAAAACAGATTGATGGTCAGCATGCGGGTGAGACTGTGACAAGCATGTAATAAAAGACTGCCACGTGACTACAACTCATCATGAGACTCTCAGCTCCCTAGAATGTCCAATGTACAGGACTATAACAGATATACTATTTTAGATAGAACTACAGATACACATAACTTGCATTTACACTAGATAAAATATGATAAATGAAATAGAAGATCAATGGAGTCCTTTTTTCATTCAGTAACAGACTAAATGAAAGAATCAATTAACCACTCTAAGACTGCTCTTGCCATCATAATGGAGTTTTTTTAAAGCTGAAGGGGTAGACGACAATGAAATTCTATGCCTGATAAATAAAGTATTTTGTACACAACCTATTTTTCTTTTGAGACTGGAAATGCCATTATCAGCACGATCTGAAGTATGCGTGTCTGTGTGTACATACGCACACATATGGACACATTTTAATGCTTAGAATAATGTAACTGATCACTTTCCAGACAGGAACATGTGGCTCCCTTTCTTGCTGTGTGTCATGCAGCCAAGCAATGAATTTAGACAGGCTTTCTACTTGGAGGTTTGGGTTTATTATTTTATTAGAAGTGCCTATTTTAGAAAATGTTTTTGCAATAGGAAAATGCCTGTAACTAACTAAAGAATCATGACACATTTTGAAGACAGCCTCAAGTTACTTATTGCTATTAAAGTCAGCTCCTAGAGCAACTGAGCAAGAAGGCACATGAATTTCTAGCTGTTGGGTGTATACAGCATGTAAACCATACAGTTACAGAAAGAAGGCTTCCTTCTGGTCATTTTTTAACATGATATAATTCATCTATTTGAGAATGATGAGAAGATTTGGGAAACCCTTAAAAGAACAGACAAAAAAAATGCAAACTGACTTCACTATGAGATTCACCATGCTTATTTCAGCTGTTTTTCTTCTAAATCTCAGATTTCAACAGAAGTTAGCATTAAAAAAGCACATCATCATCCTAAACATTTTTTATTAGTCTAAAAGATATCATCTATCATTGTGATGCACATTTTTTAAGAGAATGGGGAATGTTTTCGTTGGTCTGGGACTGGAACTTTTACTAAATAAGAAGACATAGAAACTATTTCACAAACCTTTGAACCATCCTGACTCCCCTTAGGATGAAGTGAATGGATGGAGAAGTACACTTAAATGCTGTATACAGCAGGTGAAACCCTAGCTCTGTAACACTCAGTGAGAGCTCTGCCATTGGCTTCAGGGCTGCGACATCATGCTGCTCTCTCCCACATTTTTCTTTTGAAATTACTGCATTTTTATGCTTTCCAGTCCTTATTAGTGAAATCAGTAATTAAAGCCTTTTGCTATTCGATGTACATTCCCCTTTTCTACTGATATTTTAGCAATTTGTTTCAGTAACGCCTCTGTATCTGACATTTATTAGAGCACAAATCTATGTTAGATACTTGCTAGCTCATCAGGCCCAGCAGCAGACTACTTGAGTCAGCTTGACAAACGGCCAGAGTTCAGAGCCTTTCCATAAATAATGACTTTGTGTTGTCAGTTATTTTGGCCCACGCTTACAGCAATCAGTTTCCAGAGCAGATGGAGCCGCTCTCGGCTGCCATCCCCTGTCTTCTGAACTTCCTGTTCTGTGCATGGTTCTCATCAGCACCCATTCTGCAGAAAACACCTACTTCATAAAGCTGAAATATGTCTTTTTTAAAGCAGAAAGAAAATGGATTAATATCTTCTGTGGTTATAGAATTTAAAAAAACCCAAACAAATGTGCATTTGAATGAAAGTTTTAACCACACTGAAAGCTATGCATTGTTTCAGTTCGAAAAGAACCCTAATCTGACCTTCAAATGGACTTCAATTCTATTACAGATTATTCAAAAATTTCATCTCTTTCAAGTAAAAATGCTTTTATGATCTTTAATTCTTGCTCATATAAGTGTTATTCAAGTCACTCTTATTATTAACTTCTACGTTCAAAAAAAATTTATTAGTTTCTTCTATCTTACAATTTTGAGGGCTGATTTGCACAGTGGTGTCTAAAGTGACCTTGAAAGTAAAAAAAAGCCTCAATTCTCTGCAAACCACCTCCCCTGCTGTCACAGTACATTATGTGCATTGTGTGATTCCCATACACAGCTGTTCACAATTCCAACAGCTACGCTTTAGACGCCGCTTTGCAAAGTCTCTTTATTTCAGTGCCCTTAGAAGTTAAATATGGGAAAAATCAATTTTAAAATACTGTAGATTTGTGGAATTATCAATTAAATGGAAGTTTTAAAGACATTTATATTTATAACAGCTATGTTTCCTTACAGAAGTTTAGAGACAGATGTGTAGCCAAATCTAGCTACAATCCTAGACAAAAATAGCTTAAAGAAAAAAATGCCAAAGACTCATACTTTCTGTATCTTTCAGTGTTGGGATTCCCAATTGTCATTGCTTGGAATTGCAGAAAGGAGTCACCCCCTTCTCTTACTTCAGCATGTAACAAGCCCACTTGGTGTGGCACGGGATCATTGCAGTGGATGGATGGCTCAAGCAGACCTGGCCAGATGATGTTGCACAGTCATGGCACGTAATCCAGGCATGGGCACACATGGCTCCCATATTTCTGTAAAAGCAATGTCAGCTATGCTAGTCTGTACATGTGCTGTGCAGCTCATCCATGGAGAATCCAGTGTGTTGGTGATGTGCCAGGCCTATTCTGCATGCACAATGTAAATGCACTGCATAGTTACTGCTGCACAACTACTGCTTTGGTGGAAAACAGAAGAGAAGGGCACCATGGAACAATGCAACTTCCTCCTATTGCCTCAAATTGTTCTCTTGGTCTACTCCATGTCATCCTTGTTGAGTCTTCAATTTTTCAAGTCATTAAGAATGGAGGTCCAAATTGCACAGATCCTGGCAGTCAGGCACACTCCAAGCACCCATTCTTAAAGGGAGGCTGAGCCACACCATCCATGCTGAAGCCAGAAACATGAAGGTGGAAGTGGATAAAACACACTTGGCAGACTTTGCAGATCTTCTACAGACTAATTTATTTGGTTCATCTCACTTTACAACCACTCTGAACATCTTTTGGACTGCTTTATAACAACAGCTCCTAGATATTGCTAGAGTACTATCAATCACTGTTTGAATCTATATATTCCTGGCATGTAATGATGTTGTAAAGCCAAAAAAGACTTACTTTGCTTTTTTGTTTGAAAGAAGACATAAATGGGAGGATCTATATCTTCTCTTAGGGAATGTGCCCATATTAAAGTGGATCCTGCTCTGACTATCTTAAAAATGTAAAGATTTTTACTGCATTTGTAATGAAGACTTGTAAAATATAAGACCTTTGTTAGCTAGAAAGAACAGGAGCCCGTTCTCATCTTCATTCTAGACAGTTTCTTAAAAGGAATCTCTGACAGTAGTTTTTGGTAGGCATCAAATAATAAAAATTTTGAATTGTCCAAATGCATTATTTTAATACAATTAGAAATAGCTGAGGGAAAGAGCATGGAGCAGGAAAGCAAAATCCTCCCATCACCTGAGTGTTTCAAATGAGCTGAGAGTACCTGCCTTTTTCCTTCAGGAAAGAGAGGTGGGTGTTCAGCAAAGCTGGAAGCACTGCTACTCAGTTTAAACTAAAAGAGAGTAGATTTAGATTGGCTATAAGGAAGACTTTTTTTATTAGGTTGGTAGTGAAATATTGGAACAGTGTCCAGAGAAGTCCATGTGGACTACCCATCACTGGAAGTGTTCAATGTCAGTTTAAACAGATCTTTGAGCAACTTGTGACAGTGAAAGATGTCTAGACACACAAGATGATCTTTGAAGGTCATAATCCTGTGATTCTATGACTCTCCTCAATTCTTCTCCTCTGACTGTAATGTCACACAAACAACCTCACTAAGGCACTCCACTTGGACAGAGTGCCAAGCTGAGGAGTGTATAAATACATTTCCTGGAGGGGAATTTAATCAACAGGCTTTGCATGAACAATCTGGAAAATGAAGTCATCCTCTATTGTCCCCTCTGCCTTCAGCATACCTACTGTGGATTTAGATAAGTTTATAAGATAATTGTGTTACCGACTCTGTGCTGTTTAGGAATATTTTGTTGAGCAGAAACATTCAAATGGAGGACTTATCTGACAGGATCAACTGAAGCATGAACTTGTGTCATTCTCCATTTCTCAGGGTCATGACTGATACTAGCAAGGCTGGGAAGCAAGAGTTCTTCAAACGAAATCTAAGAAGGGATGAGAGGACTCCAAGAGTCCTCCTTCACTGTGCCCTTCTCAGAGGGCACGGAGTTCTCTCAAAAATTCCAGGGAACCGGAAGGGGATGTGGGAAGCTCTTGATCACCTTTTAGAAATTCATTTAGACTTGGCTGGTGAACCAATCAACAACTGCTATTCAAAACCTCAGCATAAATGTAATTGCAGGTACCTGGGCAGCAATCATTTACTGTAAACAGAGATGTATTAGAGCTGACTCTATGTCAAAAAATGCATATAGAAGACTTCTCACCAGCAACTTATATGCAAGCACCCCTAATTTGCTAAAGCCATTTATGGGACCCTACAACTGTCCTGAGTGCACCACCATTGAAGAGCTTTGCTAGTTACCTCCCTGGATCCCAATCACTTCCCTCTCAGCATGACCCACTGTCACTTCCATATCCGACAGCACTTTGTTAAAAAAAGAGAGCCTTAAAAATAAGATCTGAAATGTGCACAAGTACACAGCTATTGAGAACACAGAGGCCTTGCAAATGACTTTCTAAATCATACCTGTTTTCTGAGACCTTTCTCAGGGCTCTTTCTCAGGCACCAGGAACTGATGCTCCATTTCACTGACTGCTTTGTTGTAGAACAGAAACTACACATAAATAAGTCAGTTCTAAACAGACATTGCTTTGAAGAGACTCTTCTCAAAACTGATCTAGCTGGCAGATACTGAAAGAATTACTACTTTGGCCATACCAAATGCACCCTAAAAAACTAAACAGAAATATACACTTCTGGAAAGTGGTATAAACTACCAGATTGTTATCAGGGAGGAAGAAAGTTATCTGGAAGTGTCATTTATACTGACTTGAGAATGGTTATCAGGAATAAACAATGCGAGATCTGTTGCAGAACAAGCGCATCCTGTTCAGAAAAGCTATATAAGGAAGATTCTGTGCCCCAGCCACAGAGGCTATATTATCAGGTCTTTACAGCACACTTGAAATAGAGCCCTGTGTAGTCCTGTTTTGAAAGCCTCTGAAAACCTATTGAAATGAAAGATAGGGAGAACTGAAGAGGCATCTTAATTAAACAGATTTGAAAAAATATCCTTCTTCCTTCCAGTCATTCACGGACAAACCAACTACTTCAGCAAGTCAAATATTCAGGAGTTTTGTTTCAGCTGTGACCCTGGGAACTTGGCCCTTTCATCTTGGTGTGGCAAAAATATTTTGAATATGCTCTTCTCTTGTAAAAACAAAAAAGGAAAAAAAATATGAAAAAAGTCTCTTCAAACACCTGCCAACATGCCTAACATCAGGGCTTCACCAAGCAGCTTTCCTACTGCAAGGGTTTGCAACAAACTGCATGGGAACTTGCAGTAACCAGCTTCATTCAGACATCATTTGCTCAGAGTAATAAGACAGAGTAAAAGTAAGCTTAGTTTGTGGAAAGAGTAGAAGATAGGACCATGTAATTGATGCAACTACCAACTCTCTGATCTGTACAAAATTCCCAAACTGTCATCCCTTGGAGAATTTGGAAAGGCCATCTAGAATTAAAGACAATACCTGCCTGAGACAGCAGAATCCATTGCTGCCCAAGCGCCACGTGGTACGCACCAGCCTCTCAAGATGAGTTGGTGCCAAAAGAGAAACCTTACACCCAAATCCAGCCCACACTCAAAATTATAGTAGCAATTACTAGTTGTAGCATTTTACTCTTCCAAGGCAAAGCACTGTGGAGAATATGTGAATATTTATGTTCAGTAGTAACTGGAACCTGGAGTCCACACCAGTTTCTCAGTTTGGCACATGAAGCCTTTTGCCTCCTCCTTTGGTCCTCACCTTTTGAGCACATTCAAAGCAGCACCCAGCTACCCACTGCATAACCTCATCACACAGCTGTCAGGAGAAAAGCCTTCCCCCTCGCCAGGCGAGTTTTACATTGGTCTTGAGGAGACATATTCATAAACACAAGTCTATATAAAAACTAACTCTGATGTAAAATTCTTAGAGAAATATTGGTGCACTTGAACTTTTTATGCCAAAAAAAGTTGCGACACCTTAAATCCTGAATGAGTGCTCCAGTCAAGAGTTTTGTAAATATTGTTTAGGTGACCTGTGACATGAAGCAGATCAGAGGATTACTGGGAGAGGAGTATCCTTTGAAGTGTTCAACTGTGAAATATGGCATTTTTATTTTTACTTCTACCACATCATTACAGCTAATAGAACATATTTCAACTATCTTTTTTTAAAATATATATATCATTCTGGTATTTGAGGGCTTTTTTCTGATGAAATGGTGCTAACTTTAAAACCATGACACCTGACAATCTGAAATATCAGCATGTGTTCCCTGCTATATGACTGTTTGCATCCTGCAAACTTTGCTCAGGCAAGGGCACAAGAAAGGAATTTGGCACTAGATCCTGCCTCATCTCCTCCAGCCACAGCACATGCCTTCATGGAAGTGCGTGAAGGTGCATGCGTGCACCACACAACTATGTGTGTCTCCTGGGTTCACACTAGAACATTAACACAGGAGCTGTATCTGAAACACCTCCACTGATAGCCTCTAAACTGTCTATCATTTCAATTTCAGCATCTCCATATTACAGGCAAATAAGAATTCTGAACAAAATTCTTCACACAAAAACTCATGGTTTAGACTTTTTGGTTTTTTCTCCTGTCTTTTTCAAACTTTCCCAGATAACCCTGGTCCCTTGTATGCTCTTCCATACTTCCCATTGCTTCATTTTTTTACCTTGTCTATTAATTTATAGAACTGAACATGATAAAGAGAAGGATGATTTCATTTATAAGTGTCAATCTCAATTTATGCAAAATAAAACCCTCAAAATGCTAATAATAAATTAATTTATTTGACAACTGCTGTCCAGGCTTAAAATACAGCTAATCTCTTACTTGCAAAAAACCTAATCAGATGTCATTTTTACTGGGTACAGGCCAAAGAGAGAGTTATATACTCTTTCCTGCATTTGAGTTCAGTGAATTTTTGTAACCTGTTTTCTAACTGCATAAGCCTATCACAATATTTTCGCATTTTCAAGCGGAATAAAGTGAAGAGGACTATGCACTGAATAGCTACTTCCTCCTCCCATCACAGTGTGAGGGAGGCCCATAAGCACATTGCTGATGATCCAAGTTTCTGATGGCTACTGTCCTTCCATCAGGAGCAGCAGGAATTTATCTGCAGTGCCATTAAAAACGGGTGAATTCCTGCGTGGGTCATCGCTATCTCCTGCAACCCCTGGCCCTGGGCACTGCCCTCCCCTGTATCCCAGAAGTTTCCTACCTGTGCTTAGAGGTCTCAACAGCCATCTCCTGCCTTTATACTTCTCTCTTCAGTACTTCATTCTTTGTGACAGTAGGAAAGTAAGGTTAATAAATATACCCATTTTCCTAAATTGGGTATGCTGTCAGCCACACCTGTTTCTTTGCTGAAGTAATTGTTTTCAGCAAGTTACATGTGAATGTAACTCAGCTGCTTCCTGAAATTATTCCAGAAACCTTGGATGAACACCCTCCATTCCTAGGGACTTAGGGAAATTATGCTTCCCTCCCTGGCTATCTTTTTTTTTTTCTTTTTAAATAAATACCTGTCTCTGCTGGAAGTTAACCTCCATCACCTGTACTGACAGGATCATATGGAAAACCTGTGCTAATTTCAGAGACAAGAGGATGAATAAAAAACAGGTATTAAAAATTGCCTCGATCAACAGTTTCATTAAAGTTGAATTTTTTTGCTTACTAAGATTTCAAATTGAAATCATGCAATTTTTTTTAAAGGGCTATACTTACATAATAACCCCTATTATTGTGCATTTGGTGCTGAATTTTCAAAGAACATCAAAGTACTAAACTAGCAGAAATCACTGGCTGAATCCTAGGGATCCACGTTTTTTGAAGTATTCATCTTTTGGCAGCTGCAGCTTCTTCTGCAGGTGCAGGGAGAAAATTTTATTTAAGTCACTTTATTCATGTAGCTCAATTCAAAGGCTAGTTCACTCGAAGCTGAGAAAATCCTTGGTTGTTAGATACAGAGAACCAATTTCCAATTTACGGATAAAAACCAGATAGCAACGGATGAGGTCTAGTCAAGTGAAGCTTTTAGGACAGTATCATCTGTCAGTTCTATTATTAACTAGAAAAACTTGCATTTAAATTTATCAAAATGCCTTTGAACTCAGTTTTTAAAAGCCTTCAGCACATTTAAAGAAGCTTTATATAACTGATTAAAAACAGAAACTGTTTGCAGTTTTAAAATTTAATTTCACATTTCATCTGGGCAGAGATTGATACAATTTATGGGGAAAAAATAATCTATCCAAAAAATGCAAACAGAGGCTAAGGTATGTAGTCTCTTAAATTAAGGTGGCTGCCTAAGACATAATTTTCTGGGGAACAAAGGAAGTCTAACTATTCTGTTGAAGCACTACTCCCTTGTGGAGCAGCATAACAAACAGCTACTAAGAAAGAATAAAGTATGAAAAATTACTGCAAGGACTTTAGCAAGCACATTGCCAGCACTGTGCTATTACTTTACCCCATATCCTAGAAGCTGTTTTCCTGAGGGGGGATATAAATATGCCATACTGAGGCACTATAAAATTCCAAGACAACTGAATACTTGCCCCAAGGGACAACTGCTAACTGGTTCTCCTCTTGCTATATTTACTGGAGGTGTGTGTTAAAAATGCAGTACTTCATAGAATCATAGAATGGTTTGGGCTGGAAGGGACCTTAAATATCATCTAGTTCCACCCCCTTGCCATGAGCAGGGACACTTTCCACTAGACAAGGTTACTCAGAGTCCCATCCAACCTGGCCTTGAGCACTTCCAAGACGGGGCATCCACAACTTCTCTAGGCAACTTGTTCCTTATAATTTTTTCCTAGTATCTAATCTAAATCAATCTTCTTCCAGTTTAAACCCATTCCCCCTTGTTAAATCATTACCTGCCCTTCTAAAAAGTCCCTTACCAGCTCTTTTGTAGGTCCCCTTTAAGTACTAGAAGGCTGCTATTGGACCTCTCCAAAGTCTCGTCTTCTCCAAGCTGAACAGCCCTTGTTGTTGAAAGGCAAAATGCAATCTGTGTCTAGACCTCTATGTTCCACAAAGCATAAAACAGGACCTTCAGCAGCACAAGACATCTCCCCGAGACAACTCTCAGGGGGCCGGGGAGCTCCCCTTGACATGACTTCCTGTCAGGAAGAGAAGAGAATGATGTAAGGGAGGCAGATTAGATTAAAATGAATAAAGGAGAGTATATAAAGATATAATCAATGCCCTAGAGAAAACTGCAGTGGAGATGGGGAGGAAAAAGGGAAGTAGGGTTTAGCACCCATCCAACAGCGTAACTGATAGGATGCATTTCTGCTGTTATGAGGAGATAAAAGCTGCAGGACCATGGTAGCACCAGCTACGTGCTGAAGGGCACCAGAGGGACTGACACAACTTCTTCTGTCTCCAAGAGGGGTGCCTGCTATTTTCTTTCACCAACAATTCAACAACCAGGGTAAAGACTGAACAGAAAGAGCAGGAAGATGCTGTGGTGAAAGCTATGGAATTCATGAATTTGGCTGATTAAGTGCTAATCATGTGGAACAGAGTTCAGGAAACAAATGGTTGTCTAGGCTGTCCAGCAGGCAGGATGACAGCCAGAGTCCTCGAGCCTCCCAGCACCCTCTGGCACTGCAAACCAACTCCCTCAGCCATGCTGGTACAAGCTGATAGACAAACTGCACTGTGAACCAGATCGGGGAACTAATCCAAGTTAGAACCAACAACAACCTGTAAAAAAATGCTGTAAACTACTATAAGTCTCTGCTGATTTACAGTGATTGAGAGAAGTTACATTTTCATTACTCATCCTTAGACTAATGGCCAGAAACAACCTCCTTTCTGTTGAATTGTCCAGCATAAGGAAATACCTTTTTGGCAGGTATTTAAGAAAACTGAGCAAGCATTTTGCATTATGACATAATATTTATAATAATTAATAAATCATTATGGTTATTTCATGGTGACCTTTTGCTTTTTCTATGCTGACCTTTACAAACAATGGCACTTGCTCGTGGTGTAGCATTTCCGTGGGTAAACTGAGCAACCTTATCCAAACAAAACACCACTTGTATTCATAAATAAGAACGTATGCTACAAAGCTTCATGCACAATTTCAGGTATAGTGAAAAAAAAATCTGCCTCTTCCACTCTAAACCATGTAAACCCTTGTATTCAAGACTATCTTTAGAAAAAAACCTACTCTTTCTTATGAAGTGCAGAAGATGCCAAAATCACACAAGAAAATGAGCCATTTACTTCCATTTCCCCTTGGTAGAGAGAAAACAGAAGCAAGACACTGCTTGTAAAGAATGCAAATTGATTGTGTGAAGGAAATTATGAAACGAGCTAGTGGATAAGGCTGTATTTGGAGGCACGTTTTCTTCTCCACATCTATTCCCATGCAAAAATCCAGATAACAATGACTTGTAGGCCAGCAACACTCCTTTCTCACTTCTCTGCTAAGAAGTACCTTCCTCTTTGATAAACAGGGTTTACGAACAGAGCCAGTATTCACAGTGTGCACCTCTCCACTTTAATGACCAGCACCTGCCCTGCCCTCCATTCAACCCAGACAAGGTGAGGGAAAACACAGACCCAAGGGCTCAGCTTCTTCTTTTAGATAAATCTGAACTTCAGATGCCCTCAGTGATGCGTGGTGCCCTCCCAAGGGCCTTGTGGCTTTACGATAAGTGTCCAGGAACCTGAGCTGAGATCCCCTCTGGGTCCATCTGCAAAATATCAGAAGCAATTTTGACCTGAGCTGGGACTGCAAGGGAGCACTTCGCCCATGGTGACTGAAAATTGTACTGAAGTGCCTTCAGTGATAATCTTTTCAAAGTAGCTGGTGAATTGCGTTCAAAGAAATTACTCCATCAGCTGGACCCTAAAGCAACTTGAAGAAATCACATGCACTTGACTCTCAGGGGTGAGGAGCACCAATCTAACCAGTCCTCCCTCCTGGGCCAGTAGTAACAGATTTCTTTGGAGATTCTGCCACCATCAAAAATTAACCTCAGGCACTTCATATGAACAGTTAACCGCTAATAATACCAAGGCACCTCTGCTACTGAACTGTATAAAGCATTACGTGAAAGGCTTTGACCAAAGAGCCCCTTAGCAGCCCTTTCCTCAACCACTGCTACACCTCATATACAGTATTTGACACATGTTGGAAAAAATGTACCCAACAGAGGTAGGAGCACTGACCACAGGCGTAATTCCACCCTTCAACAGTAGCTGCTTTTACTAACCCAGACACAAACACAGAAGCTGAAAAATCATACAATGTGATGTATTTTCTATCCTGTCAAGAAAATAATTTAGCATGGAACAAAACTGGAAAGCAGACAACATTTTATGATATCAATTATAGTATCAATAATCATTTTATAATATCAATTTCTTTCAATTTCCTTTTCATACCTCAAAAAAAAAAGACATTTTAAAAATTAAACTAAATAAAATTAAACATTTTTAATACTATTACCACATTTCAGTAGCTTGTGCTTTTTCCTGCTGTAAAGATAAAATTAAGCCTCACACAGAAAAAAAGGTGTGCTATCATTAATGTTTCAAATAAGGTTAACACATCTTCTAAACAAAAGCAAGTAAAAGGGTTTGCATCTTCAGACCCACGGGTGAAGGACTTTCCATGTTAGTATTTTGTCAACTCTCAGTTCAGACTGCAATTTTCTATCTAACAATGTTTTTCCCCTTCTATGACTATTATTCCTGTGCCATTCAGTATGGGTTTGAACAGAATTTAGCCTCATTTAATGCAGAAAATATTCTGCTTCTCAGCCTTTTCAGAGAGAATGATGAAGATGCTTGCCTTAAAACTAAGCTTCAAAATCAGGGTGTTTTTTCTTTTCCATTGCACACTTTTTTATCTTGAATTCATTGGTTGTCAAATATTTTTAATTTTAGGGTATTTTTCTTCCCTTTCTTTTATTTATAAAGCTATTTTTAAAGCCCATAGGATTACTCAGTTATAATGTAATGACATGAAAGGGTTAAATACAGTCTCTTGAGTTTTCTTCATTTCATATTTTCCTCTGAACACTAATAGAATAATGTTGTATACTATCTTGTATTTCTTCTTTTCTCCTTATTGTGAAACAGTATGATACAGTACTATTTACCCGAATTCCTAATTTTTGAGTTACTGAACTTTCTAATCCAAATATGTTTTCATGATATTGAGCTTCTTAATTATTACTATCATCTTCACCATATCTTTCCAAACATCTGCATTACATATAATTGTCCTATCATGATGAAAAGGCTTCCAAAACGAATATCAAAATGCATTTTTTTACTTCATAGATGAGCCAGCGTTTGCTTAATGATTAAACACTCACGCTCCAAAATCTTACATGGCATTTTATTGCCCACTCCAATGTCTCATCACTCACACTGGTGTGGGCACGGGGTGGAAATGCCAAGATGTTTTCACCAGGGTTAGGTGAAAGGTAACTTTCACGCAACAAACAGTTCAAATTTTCTTGTGGGATGTTTATCTCTGTTTTTCTTCAGGGGTTGACTGGAGACAGAATTAGTACTTCAGGCTATCGTTGGTTTGTACTGCACCAGTTTTTATGCTGTAATCTCTTCTGGTTTGGCGAGCAAACACAACAGTTTATTAAGGGCATGACCTAGAGCAGGCTGATGTAAGTGAAGAATTCATATTGACTTCGATGATCTTTGGGCTGATGCCTAAGTAAACTCAAAGACATAAGCCCTATTTAGTTAAAAATAGCAATGCTCTTGAGACTTTCTAATGCTTTTAGGGGTGAGAACCATTCAAATAAAAAGATACATTTTCAGCTCAGTGTTAAGGACTCTATGGACAGTTGCCATTAGTAACTACACAGGCTCTTCAATAAACTTTTAATTTGCACAACCTGCATAGCTTAGACACTTGACTGCATGACTTGCATGCAAAACCAGTGGGAAATCAGATATGCCACAGATTCAAACATCAGCATCAAGAGCTTGCAAATTCCATCCAATTGCTTACAAAGTGCTCTTTTGGCAACGGCGTGCCTTGCAAAGATTGTGAAGTCCAATCGCTTTATATGAGAAAGTTGTTGCAGACAAGAATAAAAAAAGAGTAATTAAAATTAAATTGCACTAAAATTAAAAGGAACATAGAGTTCATTCATTTGTCATAAATTAAAAGGAGATAGAAGATCTTATTAAGGGATATCTTTGGAAAGTTCCAGTCTTAAAAAAAATCCCACAACTTTTTCATATTTGCTTTCCAGTTATTTAAATGCTTTTCTACATAAAGAAAAACTTATTGATCATACCAGAGACGCCTGCATCTTATGTGAAACAAAAGTATAACTTCCACACTTCCCAAACTCTTTCACTATGAAATCTTTTCAATTTAAATAAAAATTTATCAAAAAATCAAGCAGAAACACGAATTTTCTGGTGAATCAAATATAGAAAAAGATTAACACCTACATCCCTAGCAATAGTCACATATTTATTGGTGCTATATGCCAATTAAAATCAATTAGTATTATTAGCTCATTTACATTTTTTATTTGTTATTTTTAGTTCGTATCAGTTACTCATACTCTATGCCTAAATCCTGTTTAAAATGAAAAGGCAAATTTTTAATGTTAGGGAGATAAGATGAAAATATTTCATTAAATACTAGTTTAGGAAAATAAAAGAGATACGTTGTTAAAGTTGAGAATATTCGCAGATGCTTTTATTTTGGCTACATCCTGACATTGTGAGTCTCAGAGAGAGATATTCAGGCAGTGTCTCTAAATGCAGCAGCTCCCAAAGCAGGGTTTCCCTATGAGTTAGCCTTACGGCAGAAGCTGGTACCAAAACAGGACCCACCAAGGCATGAGTGTGAAACTAGACTACCCAAAAAAAGCTGGGAGTTGGTAATCTGGCAGACAGATTTTCCTCAGAACAACTTAAATGCAGCATATATCTTTTAAACCCAACAACGTAGGAGGAATAGAATGAAAATCTAGACTAACCCATGGCAAATCCACTCATGGCAAATTCTTGCTCCAATTTGCTGGTTTTTTCAGCATCTCCCTGCAACAGCTCTCAAGCCATTTTATACAGTGGATACCGGGATCGAATTCACCCTAGTGCAAGCAGTTGTCCTTCAGTTTAAACTTTATCAAGTCTTTACAACATAAATGTTGCTTATGGGGTGTACAGTCTGTGAGACCAATTCGTTGTTAGAAGTCGATACAGCACAAGGTAGCTTAGAAGGTGCAATCAACTTTCTCCTCAAAAGTCTGCCCCGGAAAAAAAAAGGCAAAATAATAACTGACAGACTCGCATGTTTCAAAAATAGATCAGGCTTACCACTAAAGAAACAATTATTAATTTGAATAGACCATTGTCAAAACAGTCACAAGACCTAGCAGAAACCAAAATCACCACCAGAATAAATCCTGCAATTGCTATGAAAAAAGCAAATAAATGTATTTTATGCCATTATTTACTATCCATAAAGAAAACCCTACATTAAGAAAGGGAAGTTAAAAAAGGGAGAGGGAGGGGGCATTTTTCTGAGATTAACTCTCTGTCAACTTTGGGGCCTTGAAAGACTGCCAGCTGTCTGGGCGTACATATTTTACCACTGAAGTATGCTTTTGTTTCAGAATGGTTGAGACCCTCAAAATGATGTAATCCCCAGCGGAAGACTGACAAGCTTTGAGATATTCCAAAACACAGATGACAGACGAAATAGCAAGTAATCAGTGTAACTATATTGAATATTATCTTGCGAGAATCCAACAACACAAACCTAATGCACCAGATAACAGCATTGCTCTGAGCAAACCTGGAGCACAACATCACAAAGATTTCTGCAAAGAAGAAATCATTCAAGAAGGACAATTATCTACATGGGTGGAGGGAAGAAAGATGGAGGGGAACATATGCCTTTCATAATTAGGGGCCTGATTATACTGTAGCCGAAAGGGATTTTTTACATTTTAAATTTGATTACATTTCAGAATGAAGCACACTAATTGGTATTCCTGCAGTCTGTTTGAAGAGAACTTCATCTACTTAGGGAGGGGGAAAAAATAACAAAAAACAGTGACCTTCATACCATCTATGCCTAATATCTAGTTCTTTTGCCTGAAGTATTCATGGTTTCCCTTCAATTGCTGAAGCTATCTCTGGGAATAAGTGCTTTATGACTCATCACAGTTTATCTCCAGAAAACCAGGAAAGAGATACTAGCAAATATACTAAAATCAAATAGATATTAAACCCAACAATCACAGCTGCTACAAGGAAAAACATTTCAAACCAGTCCATCCACCACGATAAATAAGAGACTGGAAGAAATTATTTGCACAGGCAACACCCAAGACGGCACTGTAAACCCAGGGCCATTGAGAGAGTTAATTAAGGAAGGGACACGTGCATTGAAAAATGCAGAAAGCCCCACTCACTACAAAATCAAAGGCTCGATGCACTACCACTTCCTGTCTATCTGCCAGAAACACCGTGTTGAGGGAGAAGATGGTAAATCGGCATGACAAATAGAAGCAAAAGTAACAAAGAACGTTTCATAAAACTCGTAAATGAGTATGTATTACCATGTATACATATTCTTCTTTCTCAAACACATGCCAGACAAATGCACATTTCCTGTCTAAGCCAAAGAACTGAGAAGGAACCATGATAAACATAACTCTGGGGCCATGAACTCAAAGTAAAATATCCAGACCTCTGGACAAAGACAGTGTTGGTGAAAGGAGATGCACTTCCAACATAAGATGAACTTCCAGTATAAGAGCATTTCTGAAGAAAAAGGGTTTTACAGAATGTAAAGGAAAGAAAAAGACACAAATGAATAATTATTAACAGGAATAAAGCAACATCCAAACTTTGCAACCTGACCTTTGCTGAGGAAAGCCCCTAGGAACAGACTGGGCACTGACTGTCACCATCCCGCTGTGGCCCCTGGCAGACAAACCATAAGCCAGGCAGGGATGCCTGCTCTGTAGATACAAAACCAACTTGGTGAAGGATGGCTCCCACAGCTCTTCCTTGGAAATGGAAGGACAGCTACTTCCTAAAGCTGGTTCAAGACATCTAAATAAACAAGATGAGTCACACTCTCAAAAAGCTCTTTCTGTGTGCTGTAAAAAGGCAGACAGACAGACAAGGTTCCTGTTTTAAACTTGCCTTGAAGTAAGGTGACAGGAACAAACCCAACATTCTTCACTTTCATCCCTGATCAATACAAGTAAGTGTTTTGGGGGCCCAATGTAGGAGTGACTTAATGTAGGGAGTTTGAGAGAGCTATAAAAAAAAAAATAACCATGTCTTTGTGTTATTTTTTTTTCTTTTTTAAAAATTAATTTAATAACTAGTTGTGGATGGAACTGTCCTAAGTAGCTTATTCTGGGGAACATGAGTGGGGTAGTAAGAACATGGCATTTTCACCTGCGGATAGCAACTGATCACTGAAGCCTCCTCACAATAAATGCCTAACCTGAAATTAGGAATAACAAAGAGCAAGAAGATACTTCACCCACGTGAACGTAGCAAAGGTACAAGACAGCCTACAGGTGGGAGTCTGGGGAAACCAATGGCAGACTTTAGGAGAAGGTAAACAAAAAAGCAAGTGTAGCAAGGAGCTAAGGGCTGGATACATGCGAGTGAGGGAGAGACAGAGGCAGCTGGCTGGAAATCGGGGCAGATGTAAAAACAGATGGACAGGGAGGAATATGAGCTGGATGGTGGAGGAGAAGAGTTGTGGCATGAAGAACAAAAGAAGCTAGAAGAATATAGGCAGAAAATCTCAAATTGAATTAATTGTTCATAAACCTCAGTACTCTGTTGCTGTCAAATACCTGCAAAGCCTGGGTGGTATGTTTACCTGCTGGTAAACATTTGGTCCATTTGGAAGACGAGGAAAACAACCTGCTAGTGCATTGATCACTTCACTAGTGCAAGCAGCAGATAGCTACGATGTGCAGATAAATTATTTGAGCTTGTTAGTAATATAAGTATAATTCTCTACAGTCAAAATGTTATTTCAGCTTATAAGTATTTTGTTTGCTTACTTCAGAAATTATGTTGAAAGCATCAAAGGAACAACAGTGAGTTTATGAAGGCAATGCTCAAAAGCTAACAAATGCCAGAATTACAGTTCCTCAGCATGAACAGCATTAAGATACAGAAGCAATCAATTAGCCCCTACTACTACTTCTGCCATTTCTTCTTAGTGCACATCATTTGCAGGAATGTGGACACAGTACAGAGAAGATGACAGAAAGGTGCAAAAGATGAAGAAACTGAAGAATTCGTTTCTCTTTCTGTGACTCCCAGTTCTCACCTGCTGTTAGGCAAGACTAGCGGAGGCATGGATTTTTCCAAATTTTTGTTAGGTTTTTCTCTTTTGCAGCCTCCAGTCTAATAAAGATAACACAAGGTATCTCCTTTGAGATAACACAAGAGTGCTTCTGCCACTTCTATATGATCTCCAATTGCTCAACATTTTAAGAGAAGAAAGTCAGAATTCCCTCTGGGATCCTGGCATATCTCTGGGGGGCCTTCTGGGTACAGACATTTTGATATTCAGTAACAGCCTGGGAAAGAAGATGTCATCTGGAAGTGCAGTTTGGTGAACCGGCAGCGGCACCTCTCTGTGGCTAAAAGCAGTCCCCAAAGACTTTTATAACTCTAATTCTACTTCTCTCTCCCTCTATTATTTTTTTAAGGTCTTAGTGGCTACATCAATACACATGGTGTACACAGATCTGTAAAACAAATATGCACAGACAGCTCCAGAAACAAAAGCCTGAAGGAGATTTGAATCAACAAGGAACATTCACACATTATATCCACACATTCCCCACTTTAACACAAACCCATGCAAGTCAAATCCTTATTTGCATTGTTTTTCACTAGATAAATTTGTCTAATTGGTTCTGACTGGCTGTTGCCACCTCTCATCAGGCAACTACTTCCACAATAATGTTTATTTTAATGAACAAAGTGGGAAAGTAAGAGAGAATAAGACATCTGGTACTAAACTAGCCTTAGTGATGCATTTGGCTTTTTAAAATTGTGTATGACACAAACATTATTCTGTTATTCACACAAAACTCTCAATTAACAAAGCTCTCTCAATCCAATTTTACAAACATTACTTTCCTTGCCTGACAAAATGATATCTGAGAAAGAAAGGAGTGGCGGAAAAAAATCCTTAGGCTATGATCTGTGAGCTTTCCTGTCTTGACAGACCACAGTCCCAGTGTCTGCAAAAGAGAGCAGAAGGGTCACAGCAAAATGTAACTTGACCTGAACTTTAACCAGCAGAGGTGACATTTACTCAGCTATAAAATTTAAGACTAAACAAGAACAAATAGGGAGAAAGGACTATGAGAGTGCCTTCTCCATGTTGATTTAAAATTCAAGACCATGAAAGGTCTGCTGCTTAGTTCTTTCTTACTAGAGCTTGAGTACACATGAAGAGATCTGTGCGAAAGTACTGATTTAATAAGGTAGAGTTTTTGAATTTCTGTAATACAGGACAATATTTGGACATTATTGAAAACACAAATGGTAGTAGCACTAACAACATTTATAAAGAAGGTATTTAACTTTTATATGGAAAAAAAAGTTGCATTAGGCAAGGTTGACAGATCACTGAAAACATTTAATCCTGCTTATCCCCTTCAGTCAGAATTCATCCATAGGCAACACCAAAACAGTTTGATCCACCCTTTAAACTTGATCTCAGGACTGCTGCAAACACAACGAGAACTATATGTTTTCACACCAATTTATACATAAGCAGAACCTAACACTTAAAACATTGTGTATATGTAAAAGTATATATAAGAAAGCAAATTATCTTGACTAAAATGAGCAGTTGAACAGATGTTCAGAGCCAAAATCCATGAGTCTTCAAAAGCTTAAGATGAAGAGGGGAAAAATTAGGGTATGCTGACTGAGTGAACTGCATGGGCAATTGATGTATTTTAAGCCATAAATCCCTGAGCTATTTATTAAACTCAAGAAATACTTTTGAATTTGATTTTTATAGTCCTGGTTCTTCTGTTGAGATGGTAAGATGACCAACACAGCAACGGTGTTGCAAGATAAAAGATTGCTTAGTTATTGTTTATTATTCAAAAAGATTTCTTTGGTTTAACACTGCAGTATTGCAGAACTGTGTAACTCCATTTTATGTGTGGGCTTGACTCCTTCTTGAAATACTGGATTTCAACATATTGCATTAGCATTAAAATATGTGGAGATTGTTAGCATGAGATAGGTTGACTGTCCAAAATTCAAAGAACAGAACTGACCTCTGACAAACTCTCATGGTAAGCATAAGAGAATTACCACCACCACTGAGCTGAATAAAATAACTAGAAATATCTAAAGATGGCAATTATTCCTCCTTGCCTCTGCAGAGGCAATGCTGTCTGTCCTTGTGTGATCAGATCCAGCACACATCATGCATTTAAAACAGATACCAAATTGACAAAAATTAGAATAGAATACTTAGAAATTCTTACAAGAAAGCACTCACATGAACCAAGCAAAATTTTGCAATCCACAGCAAATATCTTAACATTTGTGTCTGTATACAAAAGAAAAACAACTCTAAAACAATCTCACTATTTTTCTGTCATATGGGTGATGACTAACAAATCTTTCTTTTTGTTTTGACAGTTACTTAATACTTCACCATTTTTGGTTTCCCAGGCTGGGTGTGCTCTGCAAAACAGCAAGAATTCAGTCATAATTTTACAACATGATGTCAAGACTTGAAGGTTTGACAAAGAAGTGACTTGTATGAAAAGAAGAAAAAAATTATTTAACCATGCCACATACATACAAAAGTACCTTTTAAAAAATTTGCCTAATTCTAAAGAAGCTCCTGTTTTCATTTTATGCTTAAAGCAAAGATATATTTGATGTTAGAAGCATCTTCTACATGCTATTGAAATTGCATGCTGAAAAAGAATATAAATCATTAATGAAAATTGCAGGGTATCAGTTTCCTGTTGCATTTGGCTGTCTGCTAAGTTGGCAGCGAGACAGTGGCCTGCAGAGCTGCAGGCATATGTCTTATGTTAAAAAAAGAAAAAAAGACTTCATGTTATAAACACTTCAATGAAAATTACTATCTACTTTGGAACCAACTGAGAGCAGGTGTTGAAGGCAAAATAAACAGGCAACATATGAAAGGTTTAAAAAAAAAAATCCCCAATGCCACTGGCCTTACATTGGGATTGCCTTCTACCATAGATTTTAATGTACATCATGAAATCAAAACAAAATATACTTGTGTGTGTAGAAAGCAACCAGATTTTCTCATGTTTAAGACCATAGCTTTTTAACAGTGATATTTAAGTTATGCGCGATATTTTTAAAACCTATTAAAAATATGCCCATGCAAATTTAGATATAAATTAATCCAGAATACTACTGCAATTTGTCTTTCAGACAATTCACTAGAAACCCTTCCATGTTTCCCAGCTGAAAGATAGGCCAGGAATCCAACCAAGCAGTGACACAAAGCCTGCAGTCAATTGATTTGGGTCACTCATCTTCCTCTTGTGATCCACTCATCTTCCACTTGCGATCCATAGATTTTGAACAGAAATGGGAAAACCGTTTAGAAAGGTCACAGCAGAAAGGTACTGTGATCTTGGACAGCTTAAGGATCCTAAGGAGAGCTGATGAAATTTAGGATATGTGCATCTGCAAAGTCAGTAGCTAAAGCAGAGTAGGTCATTGCTTCAGCGCATACCCGATTTCTCCTTGTTTTTGCAGAGATCACAAAAATCCCCATGAATTCTTGTGACTGTTGTGTAAATCAGATAAATATCTTGGGACATGTGAAGTGACCTTTTTTCTGCCCAATGGCTCTGTTACCATGAAGCAAAGCACTGAAGTGTTGCACCATCTCAGGATTAATTAAACTGCAGGCGCTCCCTGCGCAGCCCCTCTCAGCTGGCCAGACAGCGGCTTTGCTCATGTCTTCCCAGCGCTCCTGGCAGGGTGAACGTCAGATCCACCATCATCTGGGACTGCTGGATCACAAGGGCTTTCCCCTGGATCATGTCCAAAACACACTGAGAAATAGAGATACCAGGAAGTCATTTTACACACAGTCAGAGAGGGGTATTTTAGGTGTCTATAAAATCAGCTGAGGCAACAGGAAAAAAGCTTCATGAACATCCAACCTTCATTTCAGAATTGGGAAGAAAATTATCTGGATTTTCTCTGGCTACAGTAATAATGACTGCATGGTTGCATGATGAAACTACTTAGCTCTAACAACACAGACTACATTTTGTTTTCTAACCCAAAAGGGAAAACTCATTCCATCTGCATGTTATGTGCATGCCAGCCTGGGAGGGCTTTGCAGGACAAGGACTTTCTCCTCGCTACTGGAGGAGACACAGGGAGCATGGGAGAAAGAAACATTGCCATAATCTGTTTCTTTTCTATCATTTGATTAGAGCCATCCTATGAGAAAGCTTTTCTTCTTTGAAATGCACCCATGGTGAGGCAGCAGCCCTGAAGTTTGCACAGCCACAGCACACCAGCATTTGCAGCTCCTGTCTCTGTCACAGCAGATACATATAGACAGCTCTACACAGATCATACTCTGTGACATTTCTGGTATTTGCCTTCACTACAGAGCTGCAGGACTTGCAGGAAACAGAACAGAGGTTACCCAAACAATGCAGCCTACAATCATGCACACAGACGGACTAACTTGGTGGAAAGAGGTCTTCCCATTTCAAACCAGAGTGCAAAGCTGTCCCACTAACATTAGGCATGATTATGAACTAGGACTAGAAGAAGCTAATCAGTATTTCCAAGAGAAGCCTATTTGGACCTTCAAAATGTTTAGCTATTTGATGTCTTAAGGTATTTTCCCACCCTCTGTAACCCTTGTGAACTTTTAACATGAACCATTTAGCTTATTGTGCTGGTTTGGGCTGAGATACAATTAATTTTCATCATAGTATTTGGTATGAGTCTGGTCTGGATTTGTGCTGAAAATAGGGTTGATAATTGATGGATATTTTAGTTACTGATGAGCAGTGCTTACAGAGAGTTTAAGGCCTTTTCCACTCCTCATCTCACCCCAGAAGGAGTCTTGGGGTGCACAAGGAACTGGGAGGGGACACAGCCAGGACAGCTGACCCCAACTGACCCAAAGGATACTTCAGTCCATATGGAGTCATGATCAACACATAGAGCTGAGGGAAGAAGGAGGAAGAGAGCGGGGAGACATTTGGAAGGATAGCATTTTTCTTCCCAAGTCATTGCTACAATTAATGGATCTTGCTTTTCTAGGGATGGCTGCCCATGGGGAGTGGTGAATGAATTCCTTGGTTTGCTTTGCTTGTGCATGCAGCTTTTGCTTTGCCTACTAAACTGTCTTTATGTCAACCCACAAGTTTTCTCCCTTTTACTCTTCTGATTCTCTTCCCCATCCCATGGGGGAGGAGCAAGTGAGCAGGGGCTGCATGGGGCTGGCAGGGGTTAAACCACAACACTTAGAAACCTTTGTTTTGGTGGAGAGCAGATGCCTATTTACTAAATCTACTGGCATCAATTTTCACACCTAGAATCATGGATCAATTTTTAAACCTGAGTCCTCTACCCAGACATGCAGGAACACCCCAGCAGGATCCAGCATTGCTTACACACGGCTCTTGGTTTTTTGTGCAGACAATGCAAATGCAGAGCTCCTGAAGTGTGAATAGGCAAAATGGAAGATCTTGAGAAAGCTTGAAGACAGCACAGCTCATTAAGACTTCTCAAAATATTCAAAACAAAGAACTTTTAATTTCTTGAATTATGTAATCTTTGCAAACTCAGAAAGGACAATATTTAATTTTTATTTTTCTGTATTTCCCTAAATGATAGCAAACAACAATTTGGTTGCAGATTTTAAAATTTTATTTTGGATAAATATCACCAGTTATTGTTCCCAGCATAAGTACCTACACTACATAGAATCACAAGATTAACCCTTCTCTAATTTGTCTACATGTTGCCATTAATATGTTTCTGTTTTTTTCAAGTCATGACTATATTTTCCCATTAGTTCTGCTGCAAAACTCACAAATTACTTGGAAATAAGATAGTATGCAAAGAAGGGGGCAGGTTAGCCTTCCACTGAACTAGTGCAAACTTTATTAGCTTTACAGAAAACACTTGTTCTCTGTAAAAGCACAGAAACTTTAAAGTCACTCAGAATTTACTCTTGGATTTTATGTTTTAAACAATGGTTTATTTTTCTGTATGAATAAGAGATCACTACCAGATACCTGATACCTATACCTCTACTATGAAGCTGTGAAAGCTCTCTCCTACACAAAACAAATGGCACATTCAATCTAAAGGGGCTACAGTATAACCTCAGCCAATTTCATATCTACCTACTCTCCCATAATAGAGCAAGGTTTGGGAAATCGTTGCTCCAAACCAGCAGTGAAGTGAAGACCACACCCAAATAAAAGTGTGTATGTCTGTTCTCTGAGAGAACTGTCTGTCCCTGTCTAGGAATGCAAATGTTTATTGCAAAACCAGGATTGATTCTGGGATTAATGATACTTAGGCCACACTGCCATTAGGGTGTAACTTCATTAATATGAAACAGCTCCTCCAAAAATCATGTGCTGAGGACAAGCAGACTCAGTCGAGACATGTCTAATCCAATATAGCAATGCCTACACTCCACAGAATCACGGAATGACGGAATGGTTTGAGTTGGAAGGGACCCTCTAGTTCCAACCCCACCGCCATGGGCAAGGAATCTTCCACTGGCCCATCACCTCTACTCTGTTCTTTTAAATTTGACCCAAATCGATGAGAAAAAGAAATAGCATCCAACCTCTCCCCCCACAACCAAAGATTCAGACATACCTCCAGACAAATAAAAGATAAAGTATCTTATGATTCCCAGTCCCTAGATTTATACACAGGTCAAAAAGGGTACAATACAGACTTCAGACAGCTTGTATTTCCCTTATGCAAGACTTTAGACATTAAAAGAACTCAGCATTTCCACGTTGTTCTTCACTTAAAGATTTCTCAGTTTGCTTTTCCCCCCACATAACATAACACAGAGAACTTAGAAAAAGCAAGAGAAAAGTCCAGAAATCCATTTAATGATTAAAAATTCCAGCAGTTCCTGGCACAAAAGAGTTCCTGTTACACCTGTGCTCAAGAGGATGCAACTGATACAGCCCTGCCAGGTGAAAGTTACTGCATATGGGCAGCACAGCCAGCTGCCTGTGCTGGGGCTGGGCTGGGGGTCCTCAGAACACACCATGGAAGGCAGATCTGCTCTACAAAGCTCCCACAGAGACTTGCAGATGAAAAAGAGAGAATGGCGCAGCTGAAAAAATAGAATTTTTTATTGCTTTGCGGCTCTATTAGCATTACTTTTGCAGACGTTTGCATTTGCACACAGCTCTACACAGACATTTAGAAAACTAGATGAACAGATAAGATGATAAAATAAATATGCTATTTTGCAGCAGGTTTTTTTTCCAAACAGCTGCCAAAAAGCCCCACCCCTAAAGCTCCCAAACCTAGCATTCTGGGAAAAGCAAAATTTTCCATTATGCTCTGGTCTATTCTTTTTTCCCTCCAATTTGTAACATTCTGCTGGAATCAGTGATGAAGAACATATGTTTGAGGTAAATTACACCCAGGAGAAATCTTGGAACTGTTACATTCAGTTTTATTACCCAAGGCATTAGGATACTCGAGCACTACACTTATTATTTAACAGTTCCATCAAACAAGACACTGCTAATGTACTTTTATATTATTATGCATGCAAAAATTAGTATTGTATTTCTTAAAACTCAATGGGTGATTAATGCACTGCATTTTCATTTTACTTAACGGTTACAGGATATTTTTTAGTGCTTCAATGAAACAAGGTGTTACATAAATGCACAATGCTATTGTACAAATATTTGGGAAAACATATGTTCAGGCAATAGTAAGGTTGAGTATCCTAACACTCAACAGCCAGGAAATTGGAAGGGCTTGTGCTTCTTACACAATATAAGCTTGTGCAAGTGCTGCATCTTTAATGTACTCAGCAGAGGGCTGTAACCTAGAGTTCCTTAGGGAAACCTCGTGTGGCCAATGGGACAGACAGGCCCTGTTTCTGACAATTGCTTTCTTTCCACTGCTGCAAATACCAGTCCAGTTTTACTAGGTAACACCAAATAGCACAAATATCCCTGTGCACCTATGGGCTGCCTCTTTTGGGGGAGATTTGCACTAGCTCTGTGAGGTAGTCACATAAATGGAGATTTTCTATAGGCATAAACTCATGCAAGCATCAGTAAGTATACATTTAACAAGTATAATAGGAATAAAAGATAACTCATATAAACCTCACTATTACTTTGACTGATAATTTGATCTCAAAAGACAAGTCTTCTAAAGTTTTTAAAATGTTTTGCATTGTATTTCTCAAGTGACTCTATGGGAACAACAAATAAAACCAAGAAAAATGTATACTTGTCAAGACTGCACAATTCCCATGCTTTGCAGAAAAGAAGAAACTAAAAGGCTGAGGCAGCAGTTCAGAGCCACAGCTAAGATATGGCTTTTAATTTAAATTTAAATCAACCACAGAGCCTTAGTATAGTGTTGGGTCCAAGCTAAAAACATCAGGCACCAGGTGTATCAGCAAGCAGAGCACAAAGACCCCTCTGTTCAAAGACATGTAGTCACTAATACCTCAAAATGTAATTTAATGACTTTCTGCTTCAAGTTCCAAAATGAGTCACAAAGCTGAGAGCACCAGTCCACTTCATCAACTGCAAACTGAGAGCTAGAGAAGTTACTTGCTGAATATCATAAGAGTCTCACTTACTTTATTAGCAGTTCTTCCTCATGTGAAGAACAACTGAAGCTATATTGTTCTAGTTCTCTGTGGTGTTCAGTCCATACAGTGAATGCAGCCGTGGCTCATAGAAAATACACTATATAATCATGAAATTGAGGACTGTGCTACAATGCACACAGGAGTCAAATGATAGTTACATGGGAAAATTATTTACAGGCATTTCTCAACTTTGAAGTGCTTGGACTTGCAGCGTACGTATTATTACTTCTGTCTGCCTTTTTTTAAGAGGCAAAAGTGAATTTTGCCATCTCTTGCTATAACTCAAGCTGTCCAATCATAGATTGCCAGCAGGGTTTGAAACTTCAACCTGGAGGTGAGGAATGAGCCAGCAGGCAGTGTCTCTCAAATCCACCCAATAACTGACACAATTTTCTCTCCTTACACATCCCATGTAACATTCTTCCTATTACTCACCTTGATGGACAAGTGAAAATAAAAGACTATGAGCATTTTATTTTATTCTGATGATGAATGAATAATTCTAAGCATTATTGAAATTTATTTTAGTCTAATTAACTTGTGTGGCCCTTTAAGAACAAAAAAAAGGTTTTCTTGTTTCTGACTTAAAAGTCAAATGAGGGCAGAACGCTGTAGGTCTGGAACATGATCTGTCCAGACTCGTGGATCTTGCTAACTTGCAGAGCTGTGTTGACTTTGTGAAAATATGCCAACCTGCATCTGCTAAAAGAAACAGTCAGTCTGTAGTTCATAGATGTTCTGCTGCTAGCAGAATATGTCTTGGCATTATATCTGCGACTGTACAAAAAGGAGGAACCGGCACTGCTCTCTATTCCCTTACTTTCAGCCCTGCTGCAAAGAGAGTCCTGCTGTGCCTTTGAAGGAAAGCTTGTGGATGGTCCTACAGTTCTGACTTGCTTTGCTCTCAAGTAGCAAGTAAGCTACCTAAGGTTCAGAGGGCAGCAGGCTGTAAAACACAGGCCTGGCAAAATAGAGACCAAGGAGGAATAGGTCTAAGGCTGGTCAAGTTTTAAGTCTTCCCAATTCAACTGCACTGCAAATACAGCAGACTGTAAATTCAGCAAATTCCACTAGCACTGACAAAGCAAATGGTTGGATAAATAAAGGCTTGAAAACTACCTATGGAGTATTCATAGAAATTTCATTTTATACTTTGCTGCCAACATGATGCTTATTTCCGGTCATGACAACAGATGTTATTTTCCTTTGCCCTCTCTCATGAATAACTTGAAAGAAGATGTAAAACTGAAAAATGCTGATGACCCAAAAAAGTGTGCAAGCAATAAGTATGCAAAAAGTATGCAACACTATCGCCTACTTGTGCAGATTGCACAGGCATGGTTGTGCTATAAGACAGATACAGAAATATAAGGATGCAAAGACTCTGGCTTTGTGTTGTGCAATTAATTTCATCGCATAATAATGATGGGCTTGGTCTAAAACTACCTGTACTGGGTTTCTCCTCAGCTTCTCTTTGGTACTTGACTGAAGTTTTAGAGACTTAAAATCTTCACATACTTACATTTAAGCACAATGAGGACAAAGTGAGAAAACTGTAATTTAAAACATCTTTGATTATTGGAGAAAGGGAAAAATATGAAAACAGAGATTTAGAAATTACTACATCCCATTCACTAGAAGATACTACTGAAGTTGTGAGGGAAGCACCGTTTAGTGGACAAGATGTACAGTATATATTGAAACACAGGAAAGCAAAAGCCTACAAGAAGCCTGGAACACTGTGGGCTCTGTGACCAGGAGTATTAAAATAATACCACAGTGCAAATATGACTGAGTGAGCCCATTCCTACTCTGAGTCTTTTAACTACTACAGTATTTTACACTCAAAGCAACAGCATACCAGTGAGACCACACCTGTATTTTGAATTAGAAGTGTCCACAGGGAATAGTACCAGAATAACCAACAGCAGTATTATTCTACTTCCCTTGAGACTCCTCACTTAGGCCCATTCTTGGCAAAGGCTTTCAACTGTAAGCTCCTCTCAACATCTTGATTTATGTTCATACGCTCCCCACCTCAAAGATGACCTGGGCAATGACCTACTCAATATTACTAAATACTGAGAAAACTGATAGCAGAAAGTGAGATCCCCTCTGCCATGCTAGGCCACCCCTGAGCCACAGCTCATTCATTTAAAATTAACTTTTTAACAATTATTTTTTCCTAAAATGTGATACCAGCAACAAGAGGTTAGGGCTTTTCCATTCTATGAGTGCTCATCTAAAAAAAGGCTTAGCATGCTATTTTTAAAGGCTAATGTTCATGTTGTTTCAGCAAAAAGCTCAATGTTGGTTTTAGACACATTTCTTCTTTTATGCCAGACAAGCCAGCTCCTCATACTCACAAAGCAACTGTGGTTCACTGAACATGTTTCCAGGATTAATTCTGACTTCCCAGGGTCAACTTTACACCAATCAATGAAAGAAATTGTGGAAAAGATTACCTTACGATAACACACAAACGTAGCCAACCTTTAACAAAAAGAACAACTTGTAGAGCTTTCATCAGACTCAGCACTCTTCAAGGACAGCCTGTCAGCATTTGGCATATATGAACACAGGAGATGGAACAAATCTACAGGAAATCCTTGTGCTTACTCATGTACTCTCAGCACCACAGACAAGTCAAGCCATTTTTATACACTTCTCCCAGTTCACACATTCCCAGACATCCAATTTCTCACCACACAAGCAGAATCTTACCTGTAATTTTCTGCAACAAAGGAGATGGCTCTGGCTCATCACAAATTGCCTTGATGAGGGCCTTTTTCACCTCTTCTTCAGCTATGTCCAGCTCTTTTCCACATTTGATTTCTCCAACCACAGAATATATGTATATCAGCAAGACAAGGAAGTCCTCACAGGCATAATCATCTTTCGTCCTTTCATTGTAAGACTTGATCATTGGCAATAACTGCTTCAAAACACTGGGCATTTCTGACTCGCCAATAGTCTGAAAAACAGAAGGAAGTTTGTGTCAGATTGCCTCCATAGTGCTTGCAAGTTAAGATCAGACATACTCCTGTGGCACATCACTCAATATTCACATTCTCAGTAGTCAGTAGATGGTGCTGTGATTTACTTGCTGCTCAGGTGGCAAATTTATTAGTTGTCTACAGTTTTTTTCTTAGGGATTCATGATAGCAGCATTTTAGCACTTGGAAAGCCTGATGATTAGATCTTCTCCAAGTACCAGTATGATGAGAGGATGAGAGCATCCATCCCTTGGTTGGGCAGAAATGGTACAAAGCACAAGGTCAAACGCTTCCTCTAAATTTTAGGCTTCATCCTCAGGTCTGATTTTGTACATGAGCAGGGGGTTCAAAGCCCAGCTTCCATTGACTTGCTGACATCCACAGCATGCAACACGGGGGCTGGCATTTAGATCCATTGTGCAGGTCTCTGCCAGAGAGCAGATGTCACAGCAGCCCAGTGACTGATTGTACCATCAAACCGCCACCCTCACTGCCCACAGACACCTGTGGATGAAACTTCTACGTGCTAATTTTCTGCTTTGGCTTAGCTGAGAACTCAGCAGCAGGATCAAGTGAGAGGTGGGAACACTGCAAGGCATACAGGGGGAACATGCTGCTCTTGTATGGGGAGGGAGGTGTGGGAGGAAAGATCAGTCTTTCTCTCCTGGTGGTAACAATTGCTCAGATCCATCCAGGAGGTCTCCTGCAACACCAGCATCCTGCCCCTTGTCCTGTGATCATCTAAAAGATCACCCTGTGAAGACCTGTGGGTCAGTTCACAGTGTACAGTGAAACATCAAATTTCTTGTAATCCAAGGAGTCAAGTCTGCAAACATTTATTCTTGGTTGTTACTACAGTAACTTCACACAGACTAGTCACAGTAAATAGGCACCACAGCCAATAATATACGCTTTAAACTGATTCACAATAAGTAAATAAAATACAAATCAAACATACTAGGAAGATACACAAGTTTATACAATAGCAAAACCATGCAATAGCTTTAGGAACACAGAAACTGAAAGCTTTATCTCCTGGTGTACTCCATACAAGACTTCAGGGGGTCTGGTTGCATTTTGCTTTAGTTATTCTTTGTCAGTCTCAGAAACACTAACAAGCATCTCATAAACTGTCATTTTTATACCTACACTGATCCACCACAGATCTCAATCATTAAGAAAGCATGAATTACTTAAGCTCCAAGAAACTTTTCTCCAGACTGTGCTATAAGAAACGACACTTCTGTGGACTTTTGTACCCCACCCTGCTCTTGACATGCAAGTTTTGCCATGGACCCATCTTTCCTGGGACTTCAGTGTGGTCAGATGTTATGTTTCCATTTGAATACATACCTTGGAGAAGAATTTTCTAACTATCCACTAAACTTAACAGTAAGTGCGACTGCAGACTTGAAGCAGTAAATTACAAAGCTGCAGTTGGTCAAAAGCATGTGGAAGCCAAGAAGGAACATTCTGAAATCCAGGAGGGGTTGGTACCCTCTGTGTTTGAGCAGGGAGTGCTAAATCATGTGCACAGTAAGTCCAAGCACTGCTCCACCCAGGAAGCAAACCTGTGGTGTTTGGCACCAGTCTGGCATATGCTGGTAGCTGGGCCATCCTCAAGACAAGGCTGTTGATTCAACTCAGCCCTGCCTTAGCTCAGTATTACCTCTTCTCTTCTGGAAAAGTGACACAAATTAATTCTCATCTGGATGCCAGTACAGTAAATAACAGATCATTCAGAGCCTAAGATGGGAAAAGACAAAGCTTCAAGGAATTCAGAGGTATGCATCTATCATAAGGAAGCCATCTGCAATGAACAAAAGCTTAATCAGCCCTAAAAATCTAAGAAATCAAGATAAACCTACATGTGGAGTTATTCTGGAATAGATGTCAAACTTCAGTCTATATTAACCTGAATTCACTTTTATGAAGAGGCAAGACCTATGCCAGGTATTATTGAACACCATCCACTATCTACTGGTGCATCACCTATTCCTCTCCTTCCCTCCCAACACACAAACTCTACTTCACTCCATCTCTAAACATGCCATAGCATGCTGCTACACCACCAAAGATGAGTTCTTGGAAAAGCTGTATTTTGCATGCACAGACTATCCACAGGCACGGAGCACTGAGGATACACATGGCTGTACACAACAGTAAAGTGAACAGCTCCTGCTTGAGGATTGTAGCTCCTGCAAGTACACGTGTACAGCATCTTTGGCAAACTTTCAAACATACATGATAAAAAAAAATCGTGCCTAAACTTTCACGGTGATTTACTGAAGGGCAGGCTAAAACTCAACAACTTCAAGTAACAATCGCCACCTCTTATCTTCAAAGCAAAAATGAAAGAGGGAAAAAAATTAAAGAGCTGTAATAAACCATTAACTTCAGAATGCACATAGGATCTTTCTGGGGTATGAACTTCTCTGGAATGTTTCTCCCCTTATCTCTTGGGAAATGGCACTGCAGAGGACTTCAAATGGAACTGCCAAGTTTCAGAGGCTATTTTGTCCAAACAGACCAGTTGGACTGGACCATGCATGAAAAAAAAAGGGACTCGCAAACTCACTGCAGAGCATGGCTCCACAGGGAGCTGGGAAATTTGCCTCAAACAAAATCCACTGGCAGATTGTCATTATCTGGCCACCTCCGATGACTTATGGGCTCCCTGCACCGCCTAACAATCAATCAATTACCCTGATTGAACAGCCCTAGAACACAAGTTTTAAAAATGTAACTACCCATGACCCAAATTTCCTGCTGGTTATGTTGGCCTCAAGTTAGCCCCATTTGTCTATCATCTAGGGAGGCAATAAAAATAATAAAAACAGGTCAATACTGAGCTTTCCAAAGGCTATATAAAAACATTAATGCTGCTTAATGCAGAGCCAGCTAAAAGGCCTAAGCTTGAACACTCTGCTTGGTTGCATTGTTTGGACATTTTAATGCTCTAATTATATATTCTCCAGAATTCAGGGAGAGTTTGTGACAGACTTTTGTTGTTTTCCTTCTCTTTCCTCCACCCTCCTTAGTTACTTATTTTTAAAATTTAAGCAGTGTAATAATTTGATGTCCCTAAGGGTAAATAAACTGATGTCAGTTTTCTGATTATTGCAAAAGACCTGAATTTTGGCAGATGGGAGAACAGTGAAGAAAGAACAAACATAGTTGTGGGGGGGGTTTAGACACTGAACATGACATTGTGCTTCAAAATCTTATTTAAAATCTTATTTATAAGATCTACAGGATCTTATAAATGTTTTGCAATTCTGTGAGAGGCATTATTTTCAGTTATAAAAAAACCTATAAGAATCTAAAGCCATACGTATCATTAGACTTATTGTACACAATAAAAATCAGAGTGAGTTTGGGAGGAAGAGAAGAGGAGGGTCAGAGTTTACTTGAATTAACACATGTCCCTGACAAAACTTAGAAGAGAACTGAGCACTCTAATCCTTGTGCTTCCAACCCAGCGTACTCAACTCATCATTAAAAATATTAAAGCAAAAATCAACCAAGTGGAATTTATTTTCTTTTAAAATCCAGTAGGAATGAGGAGATAAATCTTGAGAGACTTTTTTACTATGTAAATATTCTAGTGGCTTTCCATTTAGGAAGCAAAATATGTTTAATTCCTTCAGAGGCTGCATGAGTTAAACAGAACTTCTTGAAATGGGAACCACACAGCTTTATGCAAGTGAAAAACTTTACTGGGGAAAACCAAAACTAAAAAACAACCCTAAAACCCACCTGCAGGTAAAACCAGCAGAAGAATCAGTGGAAAATCACAAGCCTTTGGGTAATTTGCTGCCCCACGCTCCTGGACTGGCCTACTTAATAACAGCTCCTTTTATTGATAAAGGGTGGGAAAAGAGATGTGGAATAAGCAGCTTTCCAATGTTGCCCTATTTGATTTTTCATGTTTTACCTGGGTTTGACTTTTTGTGGTATGTGATTTTGCCACACTGCATATTAACTTCCCCACTGTCCAGACAGAGACAAGAACATTTTAACTGCTAAAAGTGACAATGGCACCAAAGGAGGACCTCATGGGTATGTGAAACTGGCTCAGCTCCTCTGAAGGTAATAGATCTCTGCAGCAATTTTAGTGAAAACAACAGGCGCTGCCAAGCTAAGGAGGAGTCCTTGCTGCCTGCAGTGCTCAGCTGCCCATAAATCAAATGCTGCAGTTCTGCTACTCGCTGTTTTACACTGTTTGGCCATCTGAGATTTGGGGTTGATTGCACATAATTTCCATATGGGTGGGAAGATGTCTGTACTCCCTGCAAAACAATTATTTCATGTATTTCGTTTTTATTAAATGGCCTATGGGTGACTAGTGATTTGACACAATAAATCAGTTAAGTATGATTTTACCATTCAAATTATGATTCACCATAAGAAGCTCTAGAAATCATTATATTTATTGACTTAGGCAGGTTTTGATAAAAATGTACCTCTGCTTTGTCTTCTCTTTACATATTTCTAGGGTATGATTCAAGAAAAAGCAACTCAGAACAAAACACAAAAAATAAGTTCTTCAAAGTACCACACTCTCATCATTAGGAAACACTTCAATCTGTGTATGTCAAAATATAGAGCATACAGTTATTCAGACAAGTGATTTTAGATAGCCAAAGCCCACTGTCTATATATTTCCTTTTGCAGGAAGTAAAGTTTTAGTCTCAAACTTATGTTTCCAGCTGGGGAGGGGCTGACAAAGCTTCTCCTCACAGAGGGAATGAGCAAACTTTGGCCTTAGGGGAAAGCAGACAAAGCACTGAGTGAACCCACAGCAGACTGAGAGTGGAGGTGTAAGATGCTGGCAGTAAATGGCTGCTTCCAGTTAAAAAAAAAGTGTAAGCCATTAAAGATCAGGAGAGACATCAATTGCCTTTTGTTGAGGACCAAAACAGCTTTATGACTTGTCCCTGCCAATACCAAGAGACTGCATCCTCCTCTCTTTAATGGCAGCGTCTGTCTATTCACTTGATAAATGATACAGAAACCCACCAAGAATACACATATAAAGAAAACAGTGGAGAACTGCTAGTTCTATAAACTGTAAAGTGCTAGTGAGAGACACAGGAAACAGTAAAAGAACGTAGGACCTGTCTCCTCTGTGATTACTTTTAATGATTCTTCTGTTTTAATGAAATATCCCTACAGAGCCAAATCGGTCTCCTGTCCTCTTTTCTGCATTTATCACCCACTCTGAACATAGCCCAAGGAACTATGTTCTCAAAACTGTAGAGACAATTTTCAGGCTCTCCTTGCAGAGAGACAGCATCTTAAAATTTTACTGTAAACAAATAAAAGAAAAAGAGTAAGCTTTCCAGAAGCTATTTTTAACCTGGCTCATGCTGTCAAAGATACAGTTTCACATTCATCCTACGTCCATGCTCTCCCAGTTAGACTTCATTCTCGCCTTCCACTCACCACAGCAGCCTCTTCCTTCTGCACCTGCTGGAGTGTTTCCATGACTGTGCATTAAAACAAATCATTTTTACCATATTGGTTCTCTGCTTGGGTTTACTGCTTGGCCACAGAAACACTTACACTAATTGTGAAGGACAAAGATTGGACCGCCTCCTTATGCAACATTGCTGGCTTGAACCTTAGATGAACTAAAGTTTAAGGTTGCCAAGAGATAAAAGAAAATTATACAAATAATCTCCTGCTCATTGGATGACTTCTTCAATACACTGTCATATGGTCAGATACTTAATTGGTGTCTATCAGTCAACACGACAGACATCAACAGTCCTTTTATATACCTGATGAATATCTGTCCAGGATGTCAGCAGCTACTACAGAACACAGCGACAAGTCAAAGGCAAGAAAAAATTACTGACAACATAAAACTTTTTAAAAGCACAACATTTGTAAGCTCTTCTGGTCAGAGATAATTTTTTTAATGTGTCTTGCATAATTCCAAAAACATAGCACTGACACTTAACAGCTAATATGTGATAACAACACAAGTATTTAAAACAAGCTCTTCAAGTCCTATCATTTTTAAAACCAAAACAAAAGCAAAGCCCAGGACAGTTCTTTCTGCCAATAACTCCCTAACCTATGATCATGACCTAAGCAATTGGATTCCATCTAGATCCCACAGCCAAAGTAGTATATTCCACTATTTTTCTTTAACTAATATCCTTAGGACATAAAAAAAACCTATATTTTGAACAACATAATTAAGATTTCTTAACATGTTTCTCCTGTCTTTACTGAGCAACACAGTTGCTTGACAACAATTTCCTGGTTTTAATCATCTTACAACTTCTTCAGTTATTTTTGTTTCTTCTGCTACAACAAGCAGATTCTGTCATTATGTCAGTACTGCAAGACTTACATATACATTTTGAGAAAATTCAAATGCCCACGGATATCTCATCTTCCACAGCACCAAAATCACCTCATCGCAGTGAGTTATGTCATTGGGAAATGTAGCATTACATCATATGGTCCAGTTTTTCCCTCTCTCTTAGGAGATCATCTACATGTACAGCTGTGTTAAGATATTTTAATGGGTTCATGGGGGCTCAGGAGAAACAGTGTACTGAAAAAAGGATATTTAATAAGTCTGGATCTTATTAGACAGAGCTCTGCAAGGATAAGGAGAATTTTACTTAAATCACCTCATGTCTGGCATAAGAGACTCATCAGCAGGTTAAAAAAGGAATACTTCCAACCTACTCAGTCAAAGCTTTTAGCTGTGATAGCTTCTACAGACATGCTTGGTAAAAACATGAATCAGCACAGCAAAAACAGTGTCAGAAGAATGAGAAAGGAATACAGACACAAGCAAGATAAAACCTGTATCAGAAAAAGATCTTGGTGCTATGCATGTCAGGATTTTTTGTGTGTGGTTTTTGAGGCTGTTTGTTTAGATAAGTCTTGGAATATTGAGAAAATTGCCAGAAGATGGTAGAGGTTCAAAACTGAGAAGAGGGCATAAGGATAACATAATATCCTATGAGGTTAAAGCTCGTATCAACTTTGAGGGAAACAACAGGAAAGCATTCACACTATATAGCAAGGGATAAGAATCCAGAGGGACAGAAAACAAATAAAAGGGATATAAATCAAGAAAAATATAGTAAAACCAATCTCGTCATTCAATAGTGCAGATTGTGCCTGCAGAAGGAGGGGATTCTGTCCCAGGAGGTGATTACTGAAAAAGGTTTGGGAGATGCTCAGGACAAAGAAAAGGATTGAATTCCTTCTTAGATCACTAGCTATAATCATTCAGGTTAGAAAAACAGACAACCCAGTAGAGAGAAAAGGTCTAAAAAAACCATGAGTGGACTAAAGAAGGGAGGTAGGGAATGATTGCTTACTCTGTCTCACCACAACAACAAAGAGGCAATACACAAAGCTGGTAAGGAGCCAGTTTAAAGAGCAAATTAAATGGAGGTATTTCCTCATGCAATTTGCTCAGATGTGCAACTTCTTGCCAAATGTTGTTGTGTTCCTAAATTCTTATTTGGGCTTGCAAAGATGATGGGAAAACTCACAGGGGAAAAAAATTCCAACAAATATTAGTAAATACACAGAAACCACAACTGTTACAGAACTCCTAATGGTTGGAACTGGGAGAATATCATATAACCTTGTCCTCTTCTCTTAATCTTCTGAAGGCAGCTGCTTTTGAGCAGAAGTGAACTTTTTTTTGTTAGAGAAAGCAAACTAGCTCAGCTGCATTTTTGATCCAATCCACAATAAACATACTTACCTCAAGGCCATGGCAAAAGGACCGCTGTAACTATAAAATACAGTATCCATGGGACAGAAGTAGGAAAGCAGGTTTACTACATTATGTGGCACTGTCAGGATTAATTCCTATATATCGTGCCCAGTCTTAGAGTTCACATTTCTAAGAGATGTGAAAAACTAGAGATAACATTAAAAGGAGCTACAAAACAATTGAAAAGGTAAATTTCTTCATACTGTGAGACAGTTCCTTATCAAAAGGAAGAATAACAGTTTCTGTACGTATCTTCGGACAGAAGAAAATTTCAGAGTATGAGACAGCTCTTGAATCTAGTCAAGAAAGGCACATGAGGAACAAGGGAAGTTGAAACTATGATTTTTCCAGTTCTCAAGTTGGTGGAGATGCTCTCAGTGGTGTGCACATTTCCCAAAGACTTCTGAGGGTGAAAAGGCCGAAAACAAGCAGAAAGCACAGACTCAGTGGTCTCCTGCAGTGGAACACTGTGCATTAAATGCATCTGGTGAATAAAACTATAAACTGTTTACCATGGTTCTTGATTGCAGTGAAAGGAATTATGAACTGTGACGGAAAAATACTTCAGACACGGCAGAAAGGATGAAGGCAATACGTGCTGTGAAGGCTAGAAGCAGTGAGTCATAAAAGGAGACTGACAGTCAAAACAAGCCCGTCTTGTGATTTTCCTTCTCTTTCTTGCCTTTTATATAATCTCTTTTCTCTCAAACCTTCATTTTATGCATCATCCTTCACTCCTTTGTCAATCTAACATCAAATGTTCCAGAAACTCCTCAGGGCTGCAGGATAATCCCCAGACTTTTGATGATGGGTCAGACCATGGTGGACACTGTTACCAGAAATGAAAAAGGAGGGCTGGGGGCAATGGTAAAATGGCAAAACCATTTCTATCAAGTGAAAAACAAAAGGAGTTTGGAGCTTGCATGACTGTTTGGGTCCATTTGAAAGGCATTTGTTTTCTAAGTGCCATTGGCTTTTTGTGATTAAGTCTGTTATCTTACCATCAGACTTTTTAAAATAAATCTAGTCAACTTCTGCCCCTACAAGTTTGATATTAACAGACAACCAGGATATTGATCATACACTGCCACAAGCCACAATGCCAGTTTGCACCAAAGCATCACACAAATCATGATTTCAACTAAGGTTGGGCCAAACATATACCTGATATCTTTTAGTGATGCTTAGAGATCATACTATTACATAAAATATGTTGAATAAGGGTACTATCTTGACCAAAACATACCCCATTTTACAGTATCCCTGAGATTCAACTTTCTATTGGTTATTTCAATGGAAATGGATACAGATCTGAGCAAAGCAGCATTCTCTCTCCCTATCCCTTCTATTTTGCTTCTTTATTTATAAAAAAAGTAGCCAAATGACTTGGTAAAAATCTACCACTAAGACAAACATACCTACCAAAACCTGTTGGAATTTACCAAAATACTCGTAAGTGAAACTCCTACGTGTCAAGAAACTTGAAAGACACTTAAAACATCAACTTGCATGAGATGGTTGTATGAGACTAGATGCCAGATCATGTTGTTATATGAATTTAAACAGTAGCTAATTAGAAAACGCTTTGCACTGTATTTGAAATATTTTAAACCTTGGTATGCAGATAGACAAAGACACAATACATAAAAATATATGGACATGGTAGTTTTGCAGAGGAGATCCCACTGCTCTGTCCATAGCCCCAGCTGGAACCGCAGGAAGGAGACACAACGGCAACACAAAGACACATGAAGGCAGATTATCAGTCCACTGCAAAGCATCACGGCTGTTAATCAGTACAGTAAATGTTATCACAATAGAGTACTGACATTTCTAGCCCTTTACAAGGCTCACTATGGTTCAAGCAGGATTCAGGCTTTCATGGTGATTAAAGGCAGATGTCACATGTATAAGTAAGTTTATAACTTAGGAATGCCTGGTTCATTTTTGTGTGTGGAAGGAATCTTTCATTCACAGGACATCTTCATTGGAGGATGCTCACTGTGGCATGATTTGCACAAGGAAGAACATTTTTTTTCCCCTCTTCAGGTTGGGGAGAATAAAAGAAGGTTAATTATACAACCATATCTCATTCCATCCCATGAAACGTATCAGGTTAAAACCTTAATTTTCCTGTCCAGTTTTCTACTACCATGAAAAGCTAATCAGGTTACCATCTTTTAGAGAGCAGCAGATGGCAGAACAGTGATACTCCAAAGAAAAGGACATTTTTTTCTCTATAAATGTGTGATTTGCAGCAACAACGACTACTCAGCATGTATCTAATATTAAACATCAAGTGAAATACAGTCATAGGCAAAATGACAATTATGGTGAAACACTACTGAAATCCCCCTCTTAATCTTCTCAGCCCATCTTGGAATGCTTTCCTGCTCTAGAAGCTAACAGTTCTCTCTTCAAGCACAATTTAACTCAACTGCCTACAAGCTGTTTCTTCAGCTCCCTATCTGAACAGGAATCTTCTGTGCTGGTATTCACCTGCAGTGGTGACCAGACTGCACAGCCAGGGCTGGGCACGCCTGTGCGTGGATATGCAAATTTTTAGGATGCTCGTTATTAGAGAGTACATGCAACACCCCCTCGTCAGTCATGATGTTCTTTGCCTCTTGGCCCACGAGTCCTTCCTTTGGTTGGCATGCGGCAAGTCCTCTCCTCTTCTCTTTTGGCTCCTTTCAGCGTTCCCATCATCCTTGCGTGGAGCCAGGCCAGCTGGGTGGCACTAGCAGTGGTTTTGCAGCTGGCTCCTTGCTCGGGGTGGAAAAGACGTGAGACTGCTTTCCCACCACCAGCTGCAAGGGCCATGTGAGGGCATCCTGGCTGCCAGGGATTGCGTCTGCCACACCTCCTCCCCATCTATTTGTCCAGCATGAGCTACAACTAGAAAAACAATCCCACTATTTGTCCCCCTGGGATTTCCCTCCCACTCAGCCAAACGTCTGAGTCAGCATAGCTATCCCTCATGATATCCCATTTGTGCAAAGGGAGATGACTGGAGCACAGGACATCTGGTCCCAATATCTAAAAACACTTAAATCATGCATGTCATTCCAAACATTTAAGGACTTCAGAAGTTTTCAGTTATTTTCACATATATTTCCTAGTTGCTTCATGCAGAAAGCATTTCTTATGTTCCAAGTTTCACTCTGAAGATGTGGGCAAATGTATATTCCACCTCGTTTTGACTAGGAAACCCTCCCCCTGCTTTACAGAGAAGAACAGATCTGGCTTAAGCTACTTCTATGTTAACCATTTTTTAAAAAAATTATTTTAGGAGAATATCAAAATGTCCTGAGATACTGGACAATTCAGATTCCATTAACAGGCAAAAAAGGTGGTTATTATATGCAAAATAAAAAAACCCCAAACCTATTCAACAAACAAAGAAAAACCCCACAAACTCAGCTGTATATGCTAGAAGGTGAGGTTCCAAGATATTTTTCAGTTAGTTACCCATTGTGCTTTTTGGTAGCAGAGAAAGGAGTCAAGGCCCAGTGCTCAGCACTAGACTGATCCTCTGGAGACCAAGGCTCAGCTCCAAGTCCAAATGTGAGCTTCCAGCTTTTCTACACCTGTAAGCAGTGGTAGAGTCTCAGGCTACCAAACGTTAATTTGAGTGCTCTGATAGCCTGATGCGGAGTCCTGGGTATGAGAAATAACATTCAGTGTAGCTAAGAATTCCCTTTGCAGCCCCCACCTACAGTGTGAATTACGGTACACTGACGCCAATACAACAGAGGCACACTTGGGCCCGCTGTAACCTATTTAGTGTGAGCATCAATAGCCATCAAGCTGTCACAAGATGAAGCTCACTATCAACTGGCTTCTTTTTTCAAAAGCCAGTATGGGTATGTCTATGTATTTCACAGTCTCTCCTGCAGAGCTCTTACAAGAGAGAAAATACAGCATTTTCATATAATTTCTTTCCTTCTTATCCGGTTCCTCACACTTCAGGAAGGGAGTGCTTCCAACCTTTACCATTGTAGCATACTCACACCACTGTAACAGCAGAAAAAAATCCAAATTTCTTCTTAAAGAACTACTAGAAAATTCTTAACCCACTCCAGAGCACAGAAAGCTTCCACTTTCCTAACAAGCCATCTGTCAGTATGCTCTCAGGACATGACAGATTTTTGGGTCATAAGTGATATTCTGTATAGAGACACCATCGCAGCAAAAAAAAGGAGGTGTGAGACGCCCTAGCTTGATGAGAGAAGCCAGGACCTTAGTTATATATTATAATGCACAAAACACTTTAAATAATTTATCTGAGTCTTGGATCATATTTTGGAAGTCAGACTAGTATTACAAAGCTCTTTTAGACACTGTTTATCAACATAAAAATGAAATATGAAACACACTTTCTGTTAAATCCAGGAGCTGAACAACTCCTATAATGTACACTAAATACAGTAAAATGGTATTGCAACAGCTAGAAATAACTGTGTTATTACTAAAAATAAGAATCTGTCTTTTACTGCACTAATGTATGTTTCCTCCTTCTAAAAATAACCTTTCAAAACAACATCATCACAATTAAGTTACCCAGAAATGCTACCATGTGAAAAGCACTCCAGTCATCACCTGGGACCCTCACATCCCAGACTATTTCTAGTCTTCCTGGAGCAAATGTTTTGATCTTCCCAGCAGACAGTGCTGCAGGCCCTAGCAAAGATCACACACCCCACAAAATTTCTCTGCTACTGTTTAAGAATAGCAGTGTGGGAAGGGGGTGGGTGGAGATAAATCAAGACACAGTTGTTTCTCTTTAAAATTTCACCTTTTTTTCTTTTTTTATCACCACTACAAAAAACCTAAGCTAGTCTCAGGACAATCTTTTCTCCTGCCTCCAAATAATTTCCCTCTGCCACCTCAGTCATAGCCATTTCTGTCAGACCCTAGCAAACTACTGGTTGGTGGTCTTGCTGTTTTACCCTGAGTCATATTTTAATTAGTAAGTGCATTCAGAAAAGATCAGTGTACAGATATTGGCGAATCTTCAAACAAGAGTACACGCTGTCCATTTTATTCACAATGAAAAAGCTCTTAAAGAGATTTCGATAAAGATTTGCCTCCTGCTTGCAGCCCACGTTTGTAATGTTTATATAAGTGAGGGATATAAATCTCTTTCAAATGAACCCCACGGTTTTTAAACCAGCCTCGTTATAAACTGCCTGTTTCCGTTTTGCCTGCCTAAGCAAGCAATGCAGAGCCTGCTTGGGATAGACTGGAACTAATTTAATGTGCTCCAGGTTTAATCCCCATCCTCCCAGCTTTTACTGGCAGATTTTACACAGAGGACTACTGCTGACTTTAACAATGATTCATGTGATAAGTGGGTTTTGATTTGTTTTTCCACATCAGAAAACATACAAGAGAAATGCCACCAAAATCATTTTAATAAAACACGGCCGAGACGGAGCCAGGTTAAAAGAAATAAGAATAATTAAACTTTGACACAAGAACTGTTTCTCTGTGTTTGAATTTACAGAGGCGCACTTCTAGCTCGCTTTGTGCAGAAGAGCAAAGAGAGGCGCGCAGGCCCCTCCGCGGCTGCGGAAGGAGTCTGGCGCGCGTTGCCACACCCCAACACGCTGGAGCGCGGCCCCGGATCTGGGAGCGGCAGGGAGAAGGAGCGGGACAGACCGCAGGCGCTCGGCTCCCGCTGCTCCCGGCGGCACCCAGTGCTCCCGGCGGCTCCCGGCGGCACCCGGCGGCACCCGGTGCTCCTGATGGCTCCCGGCGCTCCCGGCGGCTCCCGGCAGCACGGCCCGAGCGCCCCGGGCACGGCCGCGCCCTGCAGGTGGCGCTGTTGGAGCGCCGCGGGCACGGAGCCGCCGCCTGGAAAACTGATCCAGGCTGAACTCGGCCCTCTGCAGCAATTGCCCAATACCAGGAAAATCCTGCTACGTCCTTTCTGCTGCGGACATGCTGCTTCGCTCTCTTCTTCTTCTTTCTTTCTTTCTTTTTTTTAAATTTTTTTAATTTGTTTTAAATTCGCAGGAGCAAAATATGTTCATTAACACGGCACACTGAAAAAGGGACAGCAATTACAGATGTAATAACTGTTTATTTTTGCAAAAGGTAACCAAATGACTGATGCAGAGACCACAGAGATGCTATTTTGCAATCATGTTCTCGTGTATCAAATTCCCTGCTCATTTACATAAACCAGATGTTTCCCCGACAAACCAAATTCCTTGAAGAAAAAACACAAGTTGCTATACTTCATGTCCAAAATGAAAGATGATGTGAATGTTCCATTAGCGACTAAAGGCAAATGTATACGTTAAGTGCAATGGTTTCCTTTTATTTAGCACAGCTTTTGTGAGGGCTTAGATGATCCTCGGCAGAAGCGTTAGAAAAGAGAAATGAAGCTACTTAAATTTACCCACTGGCCTCAATAGCTTCCACTTCCCTTGGGAGTGAAATGTCTTTGCCAGATCTTGACACTCAAACCAGTCCACGGAGTGGACAAATACTCTGAAACAAGTAATCAGAATTCCTCATTCCTGCAGGACAGTTGGCTCCTGGAATCTTTCTTTCTGGTACCAGATTCCCAGAGGATCATTGAAGAATAAGAATGATTGTTTTACTGGTTTAGTGATAATTTAAAACTTGCAACCTTTCAGTACATGTGGGTAAAGTGAAGGACATGAAAAATATATATTTGCTGTTACAGAAAGAAAAAATTATTATCAAGAAAAAATTCTGAAATCTGTCAGTTACCCCTAATTCTTACTGCTTTTTCCAAAAAACAGCTTGCTAAAGTTCTAGATTACTACAGGAACAATGTTTTACATTTAAACTGGGCTGAATTCATGGAAGATGCCTGAAGGTTATACTTGTTACTCACCTAATCTTCCAGAACATGCCCTTATCCTTCCAATACATCGATCTACCAGCTTTTGGTGTGAAGCTATTAAAATCCTGGTAAGAAGGGGAAATCCTCAGGCACAGAGCAATAGAAAAACTGCAATAAAAGCAAATAATTCAGCCTGAGAATAACTAGAATAACTAGTCAACAATCAAATGATCAATAATAACCCAAACATCAGGAAAAGAGCAAGAGTGAGCTACAGAATCCAGTATATTTCATGCCGTTCTCTGCAAAGAGTCCTATGAAATGTAGAATGTTTAGTGCCATGGCCACGAAATTCAGAACAGGCTCTGATGCTGCAGGTAGGAATGTAGAAACCACACAGCAAAGGCAACCTTGTTAATGGCAATGGCAAAACAATGGGTAAAATTTCTTGATTTGAAAAAATTTTGGGACTCCTGGGATGTTCAAGCTCACTCTTTATTGGAGATTGAGGTATCAATGGGCTTTGCAAGAGCTGACTCAGCTTTCAACTGTAAGAAGTTCTTGAAACCAGCACAACCATCTTTGCTCAGCTCTTCTTTTCAGCCAACTGCAAAATAACTGAGAATTGGACACAGAGAACCATTCCGCCAGTTCTCAGTCTTGAATTAGGTCACATGTTTCCTAGCCACTGATCTCATCTAAATATACCATGAATTTAGAAGACAAGGTTATTAAATCTCTATATCAAACAGTAAAGCAAAACTGAAGCTAAATACTCCAGAACACTGTGTCACACTTTATTATTAGTCCTTTCAAAAGACACTGTGGCCCTAGAAGGGCCCTAGTGCATGGCAGTCACGTTTCCCTCTTCTGACAACAGCACAGCACTGCCACAAAGCCCACAGTTCTCACATCCAAATGCTCCTACACTGGCCACTGAGACAGCCCTGCCGACTACTGTTAAGTCTTCCACGTCCACAAAAGCTGCTCTGGGTGTCTCAAAACCTTCTGTATTTAAGTTCCCACTTTCTGGCAAGAATGATTACATGAACGTGATCATGTACAAAACGATAAACATCTATCCCCAAACGGAGCCTCCTGCCAACACAGACAAAAAACCTAACATGTATAACAGGGGAAAAAAAATGTTAAAATACTGTTTTGGCTGCATCCCTCCAAGCTGCAGTGAGCAGCAAGCCTTCGAAAGACATTCCTCCAAAATCACAAGTTCTCAACTTACAGTTCTCTCCACATAAAATAACGTGGCATCATCATATCCTGGCAGAAATTTAACTCAGTCTAGAATAAACTTCCCCCCAAATCTTATTATGCAGAAAAATAAACAAACAGCATGACTGATCCACCATTTAACACAACACAATCAGAGCAATTCTAAGTCAGCATTTATGCCTTTTTTTTAATAAGGGGGAGAAAACCAACCTCTCAGTGTATCTATTGAAAAGAACACTCACATAGTTTGTTCCCAACGCTCATCAGCAATACACACTAATTACCATCAGAGGTTCACTTTACACAGCTGATAGCACAGGGGATGGCTGAACCCAAGCCCATGCTACATAATTAAATTCAGTGTTTTCATCTTAGAGCAAAGATTGACAGCACAGTGAAGCAAAAGCCTTTATCTACACAACTGATAAAGTAAGTATGCAAACGCTCAGGAGGCTGGGGGGTAGCCCGAGCTCCTGTACTACTCAATCTCTGCCAATTTGGCATCAGTTAGACCCCTAAGAACGAGACTTATATTCTCAACTTACTTGGTATGTGCCATGAAAAGCTAGGCTGTAACACTGGCTTTAAACCAATGGTCTAAAACTACAACAATTCCTTGCTTATTGCTTATCAAAATCAGTGTCAAAGTGATCCTTCCAGTCACATCTGATGTTTTTCAAATAATCAGTAATGATCGTTGCCTGACTGCAATATTTGTGATACACTGCTTTATCTTTTAAATAATGTTGTAGCTTGCCAGTTCCAAAGCTGACTTCACAATGTCAGGACTTCATACTATTGGTGGAATTTTAGTATTATTTCTACCAGGTCTCAAACTTTCCAGAACTTAACTTTTATATTTAAAGCTATCCACTCACGAAGAACAAACAACTCTCTCCAGGGATATGATATAGACACTTTAAAAAAAATCATGGCGCAAAACACAAACAGCTGTAAAAATTAAAGTATCAAGTCAATTTTCCTGACACTACATAACTGTTCCCTAGAGTGTGTATTTTGTTCATAATAAACTGTAGACGTGTGAAGAACTGAAAAAGAAACTTAATGTATTTTTCTCAGGAAGCTCTTCCCCAACAGATTTTTGTCAGAATGGCTCTCCTGGTCTGTATAATATCCTTTGCTTCTCAAGTCTTCTATGCCTGCTACATTATTCAGCTGCTAGACTGGTGAATTATGAGGTTATGAATAACATGATGTTCAGTATTTATATGAAGACTACACTTAAGATATTTTTTTGGAAGAAATGCAAAAGCAGCTTGCTTCTCAAGAAAAAAACTAAAAGCACATGCTGAAACAGACATGGAAGGCTGACATTACCAACAGTGAGGAGCACTTGGAACTTCTGCAATGGGTGGGGAAAAGTTGGGAAGGGCGGCAATTAGAAATGTTTTGGAAGAAGAAAACATTTTTTAGGGTGAAAGTTAATTTTTACTGTGCCAATCACAATTTAAGTTAAATTCAAGTTTATTTTTCCTCATTCAGTTTATGATCTCATCTAGTCATCAAGGATGATTGATGATGTTTCTGAATTTGGGCATTTGCCAGTTGCAAGTAAAAGGGAATTATTTATTTTTCTTTAGCACTACACTGCTGCCATTAACTGTATCCCATCCCTTTTGTTTACAGCCTGTCACTGAAGCCACGGCTTTATTTTAATGTGGTATAAGCTCTTGTCTGGGGTTGATAGTGCAAGTGATCTAGCAGACATCTTGCACAAAGAGCATCATTTTGCATAGAAAACATGCAACTTTTACTTCTGAAATTATCCCTGCCACTGATCCAGACAGGATTGTCTTCTCCCATTTAAATGTGGACTTCAAAGCCATTAAGTGAGCAATGGTTGCTGTCATTTTCCTTGTGGTAAAACCACATTTATTTAATCCCTTTAAAAACAAACAAACAAGAAAATTACTTTGACCTTTGCCTTGGCACAAGGATTCTGATTTGAAATGTGTATTATATGTCTAACGCCCTGTAACTGTGTCCAGCTGAACTGGGTCAGATTTATGTGCAATTAGGAAAAAAGGAAACCAAAACAATTTCGTTTGCATGTTTGTTAATATCAAAACATCTTGTAGCAGCATAAAGTTTTAACTGAAACACACAGAATAATGAAAAAAGAAAATAACTGGGGAAGGAGTGATCTGATAAAAACTGCATTAAATAAATAATATGGAGCTTCTCACTTGCGCTTTTTCTGGATTAAACTGTTCAAAAATGTATGTTTGAATGTCCCTACTTTGGCTGTTCATAAGCTACAGGGAGGTTTTTTTGCATGAACTCTTCAACCTGAGAGTTTTAGCAGAAAAGCTTCTTTACAAGGCTTAATTAAAAGCAGGTTTAAGTCGGGGCCCTCACTCAGTCTGGGTTTTATTTTGGCCTTCGCTCTGTGTCAGAAGTCAAGTCCCAAAAGAGAAATGAAGTTCATTATTGAGTCAGGAGAATATTTTCTCCTTCATTCTAAGCCCAACTAAACATGTTTCAGGTTTGAGTTTGGGTTTAGGTATCTCCAAATGAGATTTTATATAATATGCACCTAAGGGTGAAATGTAAGAAGATGCTAATCATGATGTCTAACTTTGCCCTACATAATAAATAATGTGTGAAAAGCACACTGCAATCTTCTTTGCATGCAACTGGTTTGGTACAGGGAAATGTATATTCTAAACAGATGGTGTTCACGAGTGTACTTTACACCATCAGATGTTCATGATAAATGCAACGTCATTGTCATGAAGCATGGTAAATAGTCATGCAGTCACACTATAAAATACACTGAGCAATGTACCAGACCAGAACAGCACTGGCAGATCTGTCGGAAAACATTCAATGTTTTCCAGAATGTTTTAAGTAGTAGTTTCTTGGAGACTTTTGACATTGAATACTATGCTAGCGGTTTTTAAAGCATGCTCTCTTCAAAAGCAAGCTTATATTTTAGCACGAATAACTATAAAAAAGTTCATTCCTATCAGTCATTCTAGTGCAAGGAACAAGGACCAGTAGTCAAGCAGTTAATCACTTCAGTTAACAGGAAATGTACTATGTTATCGTTGGTGGTTTTGTAACTGGACAGTAGGCACAGCCCAGTGCGTCCTGTTTGCAACCAATAGCAGAAGCAGATGCAAGACCGTGATATTTGTCATAAGCATTTCTAAGAACAAAAACATGGTGATGTTTTTCAAAAGGCCTTTCAGTGTTCACCAGATGTGGAGCACATGTGACCCTTCAATGTGAGAGAATAATGTGACAATAAAGTTGAATCAATACAACATGTGCCAGTAATCACACCAAGATGACATGCAAATGTTTTAAAAACAAAAATATGTAAATTATTTTTAGTTCTTCAGGACAGAAAAACCGGGCACCTGGTCATCCATGAGTTGCTGTTTCCATCATCATTTGAAAGCCCATCTGCTTGAAATATGTTTCTCCCTGTGTGAAACAGCATCTAGCTTTTGTATTTTTACATAAAGAAATCCCATTCCTGTGCCATTTCTTATTGAAAACAATTAAAAGTTAAGAGATTTAAAGCTTTCCTCTGCCTCTATGTATTTTATGAAAATAAAAGTCCTATGAACAACGTATGCAGGAAAAGGACAAGAAAACTAGTGCCAGGCAAGAGTGCTTGAGTGATGTCTTAAAACTGTGTCTCCTCTTTTGACTGACAGAATGGAAACATAATGAGAAGAGGCATACACCACTCCATGCTTATTTTCACTCCTCTAAGTCTACCCATCGGATACTAAAGAAACAATTTTCTGCTAGTGATCACTTCTGAAGGAGATCTTGCTCAGGCTATGCTTAAAACACATATGCACACAGTGATAGGCTAGAAAACAATTAATTTCACAGAGGCAACAAAACCATTTGCAGATGCTGATGTGTGAAGATCAAACTGATAGTCTTACATGGGTAAATTCATACAGAGAAAAAAATTTCATTCCATGTAGCACAAAAACTGGATGAAATCAGAACCCAAAGCAAAACATTGAATTTTTGCAAGCTGTTAACAGACTTCCCAGCTATTATGTCCCTTAAAACACAGGGTGGCTTCCCAATCTATACATTTGTTGCCAATGCTTGCAGTCAGACCCCTATGAATTGTGGCCACTTATGTCTGCAGTATATTCAACCTCTTCTCTGCAGTGAACAAGCAGATGAAACTAAACCAGCGTGCAGACAAAGCCAAACTTGGCCCATGCCAGTGAGTGACACTCCCTTGAAGCAGCAGCACCGTATGCTGCTGTGCATCTGCTGTCACCTCTGGAGACACAATGAGAGGATGCCACGGACCATTTCTCTCCTGCAGTAGGTAGCTTCTCAAACAGCCTTTTCTTCCATGGGACGGAGAAAAAGCACAAATTTCCAACAACTGTGGCAAAAGCCAAGGTTTCACCAAGACAAGCTTGGAGGAACAGTGGGTAAGAGGACAGAGAAGGTGCTAACTGAGTTGTTCTCCAGAACTACTGTGGAATTCAGAGTACTTGAATGTTGTGTACTGGCTCCTTGAGCATTGAGTATTTTTTTGTGGAATTCCAGAAATTAAATAACCTGGTCAGAAAATACATTCTGGGGAAAAACCTACACAGAAGGAGGCAGGATAATCAAATGAAGTGAGAATGCTAAGAGAGCTTTTCACTTTTTTTTTTTTTTTTTTTTTTTGTACAAGAGCACATATTTTGAAATTTATTCCTATGTATCATATAGTTACAATCAGCAGAATTATGCCCAGCTGAGGCTACCGTCCATTAAAGATAATGAACTCTAAGTAGTGGTACATGATACCAAGAACTTTAGCTTTTTAAATATTCTTTGTTTATGATGTAACCAGAGACTTGCAGAGTTTTTTCATAACCATATCTGTTAAAACAGATATAAGAATGAATGATTTTTAAAATTATACTTTCAAAACCAAACAGAACTTAAAAAAAATCATGCCAGTGAGAGCCTGGTCACCAGGGACACCAAAGCCATAATTAAAATATCTGGTAATAAAAAAGCAGTTGAGGATCCATGCCAGTCTTCCTCAGGGATCCTTTATGTTAACCACACTCTGACACTGTTACTGGAAAACAATATTCTGAGCAGATACATTTAATATCTACAGCTATTAATAGTTACAGGTATCTTAATACAGTATCTACATCTTCCCAAATTCAACTGTCCTATCTCTGTTTCTGTGTTGCAGAAGAATACTGGGTTAAGAAATTCAGATAAAGCCAGAGACATTTTTAAACATGGAAAGAAAATGCTCCTTATTTTTTATCAGAGCAGAACATTTCTGGTCTGTTCAGAAAAGGTAACAGTAAATCAGATGCAACTATGAAGCACGCCTGAATCCTTTGCTGCCTATGGCTTAGCAGCTATTTCATTTTCCCTATATTTTCCTAGGATGGGTAGGGAAGAAATACTAGAAGAAAAACTGATGGATAGAATTAAGTAATGTTTGGAGAGTTTCTCATCTCTGGCACATTACCTTTTCCTCTTCCAAATGCCCTTGTTAAAAAGAATTTGAAACTTTTTCCTTCCCCAGAGACTCAGACTATCACTTATTACTTATCTGTTATCTGCATTTTATTTTCCTGAAGGATAAACCTACATCAACCTGACAGTTGTGCTGAATGGCAATGGTTTATGGACCAAGTAATTTATTTATTGTAACTACAACCATATGTTTTAACCTGCTACAAAATTATGAAATACTTCCCATCAATAGTCCAAGTTAGATTTCTATACTGAATTGCCTAATGTGAATGTTCAGATTTCCGTACTTCGAACAGTGTGAGGATGTAAACAGCAGTTAAATGTATTCATGCCTTATTAGACACAGCTGCACAAATGGGCTGTCGTATTTCATTAGAAAATACCGTACAAGTTTTACGTGTGCACAGTACTCTTAATTTCTGCAGGCAACATGACTACTTTAAATTACAGGAACACTCACAGAACCATATGCTGTTTGTTTTAAAGGCACATAAAGGCAAACAATCTGGGATGAGGTGGTGCAGGGGGGACATCCAGAGGGAAACTTAATTTTTTTTTTTCCTATGCCTACCACATTTTTATTTAACAAAGCATTCTTAATAAATACACAAAAGACTAAACACAGAGACTACAATGCTACAGAAGCTTCAGAATAAGGAAATGCAGGTAATTTCTAGGTATGGAGCAAATATTTCCTTTTGCTTTTTGGGGGAAGGTGGGATACAAATGAGAATGAAGCAGTCTTGTTACACCAGTGTGTCTTGTATCAGCGTTCACACTGCTCTGCACCAAGCCAGGAACACCACAGTCAGCAGGCAGCTTTGAGCATAAACTCACTTTTGTCAGGTCTGTGGTATGCTGACTTTAATGTTCTTCTGCTCAAATATGGTGCCATGGGGTGAAATAGGGAGGCTTCTGAAGAGGAATCTTTTTAGACTGAGAGAGTCCCTAGAGAAACTTCATGGCAATGCAAGGTAACTTAGCTGAAGAGATGTGAACTGGAGAAAATCAAAACAAAGACCCTTAGAGGAAAATCTCTCTTCGTTTCCCAAGAAAACCCAGGAACGTGTGGGAAACACCTAATAGGTTGAGTCATTTGTCTGTTACACATACCTGTGGGACGGTAGGTGTAGTAGTAACCTCTTTGATTAAATTCTAATATTCTACCCTTCTCTAAGAGGGAAGAGTTAAAGCAACAACTTTGTTTTAAGTAGAGCTGACTGGTCAACTCCAAAAGGATGCCCAGCAATAGGAATTATACAGGCAGCACTCTGGCAAGCCAGATTTGATTTTAAAAAATATTCTTCATGACCTACTGCAGAAGTAAAATTCCACTAATATTTTGCTGGCCAAATCAGCATGTTGCTTTCAAACATGACTTGCTTTTCTAACCCAGACAAGGAGAGATGAACCTGCCTTCTTTGCTGGAAATGAGCAAACAATATCAAGCAAGTCTATACATCTACAAACAATGATGTAATAATTTATAATGAACAAAAATCTACCATGGCTCCATAGCTGGACTGAGCCACAATCAGCTCGTTGTGTACTAGTGTCTTTTTGTGTAGCTTCCTTTGGGGGTGGGGTTTTCATTGAAAACAACAGAGTTTTCTGAGTTCTCCAACACACTGCCCATTCCACTTCACCACATGAAAGACAAAATCTTAAGTCAGGAAAAGAAGTTAAGTCCTAGACCACTCTGATCTCAGCTGGCCTGAAAACTCAGAAAATTAACACCACCTTATTTTCCATCAAATATGCAAAATCAAATTTAAGAGTATACTTGTCTTCCTAATGAAAGTAATGTGCACCTCTGTGTCTATGCATGTTCCACATGCTTAGAAATATCTGATCCAAGGAAGCCAGTTGAAATGGGGCCAGTTGAAAGTTAATCTAACTCATTAAGGTGGAGAAACAAAGGAAATGCAATGTGGCAGCCCCACTGTTAATTTTGGATATTGCCCACAGTAAAGTTTTCACCAGTTTTCAACTGTGTTGTTTCTCTGCTTTCTCCTTGCCAGTCTGTAGGAAATAATCAAGTATATTCTCCAAAGGAAGAAAAACCAAAATGACAGAGTAATATAATCACACTCAAACCCACATATACAGTGCTGGCAGTATCAAACGGGTTTGCAGATAAGAGATTTGATAGGTGATTACTGCCTTTGAGCTAAGAAACACAATGATAAGCAGTTCCTATGAATAAAGCTCTCACTATACACTGTGCTTTGTGGTGTTGACTTAATTATTATTACAACAGTATCTGTTGAGAGGGAGGACACATGGGCTATAAAAATAAGGCAATGCTTATTTCCTTAAAGACTATAGTATAGTTAGTGAAAGCAGAAAAAATCCAAAGGTAAACACAGTCCGGCTCTAAAAGGGGGCAAAATCCAATTAGGATTATTAGCTAAGAAATCCTACATATCATCTCAAAATAAACCCCCTGCCTTTCTAACCTAGCCTATGACAAGCTGAGTGAACCATTTTGACTGAAAGCATTAAAAAAAATGACACCAAACAAGTATTTTCATCAAACAACCATGAGTAGCATAATGAACAAAATGGATACAAAATAAAATGCTAGAATACAAATGGAGCTGTCTGCTTCCTTATCTCCATTCATACATGACTTTGCCTGCCAGTAACACACAATTAACATCAAGTTAATGAGCTTATCATACAAGACTTAACACCACAAAAACACACTTGATTCAGTACTCAGCAAAACCTTGACAATTAACTTGTCCATCAGGAGGCTGATGAATGGGCATTGCTAATAGGATTTCTGTAGTTAAGAGGCAAAAAGCTGAACTCAAGGAATATGCAGTCTTGCACTGCTTACCTGTGACCACAGAAGCCACATCTAAAAAGGCACTGCTTACAAGTCCCTGCCTTCCAATATAAAAGATACTGCTGCCAAGAGTTCTTGACTCCTCTACTTTGTTGGATCCAAACTAATGCATGTCATTTTTCTGCAGGTTAATAAGCCATGACATTTGTCCAGTCTGTTGGAGACAATTGCCATGTAGGAAAAGTGCTTTTTAAAACACATTTCATGTATGACTCAGCCTGTTTTGTGCAAGTAAAACCAGAAAGAAGCAAGACAATTTTTTTTGTGAGGGTGGTACCAATCTCCTTAAGAAGCAGACACTGGAAACCAGATCCTGCATCTAAAGGAAATCAAGTACTAGGCAACTGTCATCATTGGAGCACCGTGTAGAGCAAAGCAAGGACTTTCTGGGAGTACATGCAACAGAAGCTTTGCCTCTTGGAGCAAAATTATCAGTGCAAGAATGAATAAATGATGACTCATTCAACATTGTTAATGTTGTGGCTCCTCACTACTCCTCTACATATACTGGCAGGGATTGTGGGCACCTGCCTTTTGGCCCAGTTAATATTAACTCTTACAGAAAGTAAGGAGTTGATGTTACATTTCAGGAGAAAAGTCACAGAGGAGAAAGAGTGGCAAGTGTCAGGCAGAACCATAACTCCACACAGGGATTCCTGGGACTGGTGAAGGACTCTGGGTTTCACTGGGGGCAAGTGTTCATATGACACTGAGAATCATGCTGCCCTTCTGCAGCATGGGCTAACAAGATATCAGCTGCCATGTAATCACAACATGTATCTAAAAAAACCTGGCAAGTAAAAGGTATTAATTGTTTAAACTTCTAACAAAAAAAAAGTGCACTTGTGTAGAGGGGGTGATAGTAGTTTCCTGCTTTCCCCCCTGAGAAGCTGGCTCCTATTACAATCATTTATACATTGGGATTCTTTCATTTCACAAGAAGTATTTTGGTTTTGTACATAGAACATTAATTTAACAGTTCCAATTGACTTACTATGTTTAGCCTCTTCCCACAAGGCTTTAAAAGTTTTACAGATGGTGACATTTGTTCACTTAAGGAAGCCATTTCTTCATTTAGTGCTCCTTTTAGAGACTCTAGGTGACCTGTGTCTGGATACAAAATATTAGCCCTTTCACAGGGTGAGGGAAGGAGATCTTTGTGTTTTAAATGGGAGCCATAATGGCAATATTTGGCAATTTTCAGACCAAATGCAAATGCATTTCTTTGACAAGAATACTGAAATATTCTTGAAATACCATGTGATATGGTAATCACACTTAAAATACTTTAACCTCTTGTCAGTCAGAGTTAGAAAAACTTCAAATAGTTTTCTTTCAACAAATTAATAAACTGTCAATAAAGACAGCTTCTGTTCACGCTCAAAGCAGTTATTTAATATTAAAACAATCCTTACTTGTATTTTATTTTGTACTTTCAAAGTAGTCTGAGCAAAAGCATTCTACTTACAGGAAATGATTTTAACTAGAAGAATTCTATATATACATATAGAATAAAACTATTTATATGTATATATATACATACATATACATCTTTCTTTCTGAGCAAAACTACTTGGAATGCCCTAATCTTGGCATGTCAAATCTGGGAAATGGCCCATAACCAAGCTCCCTAAGCCCATGCAATATGAATTGTAACCAACAAGCTCCTTCTCTATGGAGTGTCACAGACAATGCACAAAACCAAACACACTCAAAAGAGCTCGTCACTTCCTCAAACTTAGTTCACTCTTTTACCTGTATTGTTGTAGTACTAAGATGTTTCCAGCAGTTTAGGGCTGTGCTTTACAGAAAGATTTAAAAAACACATAAACACATCTTAATTCCTATTAAAAACAAGGTATCATGAGCATAAGAGGCATTGAGCAAGCAAAAGAAATGAATGAACTGAGACCACATGAGACAGGTGTCAAGATACTTCAGGGCTTGTATATACCAGTTTTTCTGAAAGGCCATGAAATTTACTATAAATTTTATGTAGAATAAATACTTAAGAAGTTAAAAATATCGCACGTATAAGGGAAGAATACAAATGGATTTACATGTAATGGAGACGACTCCAGTGTAAATGCAGCAAGTCTAACAGATGGCTAAATAAGAACTAACAGTAAATAATTTAGAAGCTTAAGTAATTGATATATGACTAGTTTCACTTCATCAACAAATTACATTTGATTGTTTAGTTGTGTAAGACAGAATGTGGATCAGTGTCCAAACTGCAATCTCATCCAAAAGATACCAAATTCCAGAGGATGACCTTTGCAATCACCATGGTATCATGCAAGACTCCCACCAAGACAATTCTTTCCATATGTACCTTTATGTTGAAAAGTGATTGAGCTAATTTCAAGATTTATTTTTTTTAATGTAAAATCTCTAATTATGGGCAGCTAACACTATGGGTGTTTTTTCCAAATACTGTTGCAGTATCTCTTCTAAAGAGATTAATTGATCAACATTGTAGGCCTTCAAACAGATAATTTATTGCACTGAGCTGAGCTATGTAATTATAAATTACACACAGAATAAGCAATATAAATAATAACAATAGATCTTAATCTATTCTATGTAGAAATGAAGGTCTCTCAACAGCTGACCTATGAATTATTCTTGCAGAGCAAGAGAAAGTATTTCAAAAACTTTTCTATTTTCTCACTTCTTTCTATCAAACTGCTTGCTTCAGCAGACCAAAGCCCATGCTTTAGCTCGTGGTTTATACCACTTTAGAGTGAATAAATGTCACCTAATAACTACTGTATGCTGTAGAAAACTACATTGAGTTCTAGGCAGGGAAAATTTGTAAGCTGTCTTAAGCGTTTCCAAATTTATTGGCCAAGGATTCTGTGCAGGCATGCGTATGTGAGGAACGCCTAGCCTATTATGTGCAAATAAATAATAATGTCACTCTTTTCAGTTGCAAGTAATGAGTCGTGTACCCTGCATTTGTAAAAATGGTAGAGAATCACAGCACAGGATGGGATGGTTACTAACACCCTAGCTATTAGACCTTGCTACTGAAACATTAACTACAATATAAAATACTCAGCAGTATTGCAGTTTTTCCACCTCTTTTTTTTGCGAGTTTGAACACTAATATTCATAAGAGAAAGAATGATGTCATTGATTAAACTCATAACCATTTTCTGCCAGAGGAAAAATAAAAACATTGGAATGACATCTGGCATTAAGACTCTGTTTCCTTAAAAACATGTTTATACTTTCTGTTTCTCAAGACACCAAGGACAAAAATAAAATCTGTATTCTGACAAATTTTACAGCACCAAATTAGTACTAATTTGTACTTGGAATAAACATGAAAATACTATACTGTCAAGAGCTCTCCATCTAAGTGTATGTACACAGCTTCCACCACCAGAGTATTTGACCTACTTATATTACTGCCAGGAGTGACTAAAAATTCCAGTTGCTTTTGCTAAAATTTTAGAGTCTTCTCTTTTTTATGGTAGCCGAAACGATTTTTAGCCAGATAGGCATCATAAAGGTAATTACATCCACTGATCTGTAGGATGAAACTGTGAATGCGTTCATGATTTTTGGTCATGGATTGATTTTGTGAATCTGTTGGGTTTGTAGGTTTTAATAGTATTATTTATTATGAACTTAATTCAAATTACGCTTGAGATTATGTGACATTAATCAGCATCACAAAACAAAACTTTGACAGTTCTGAGATCCAGTTGTAGCATCATGGGTTTTAGGTCAATGCTGAAGTTAATTTCCCAGGGAATTGTGACACGATGGACAGCAGGTGCAAAAACTTTGTGACACAAAAAACCCTCAAGAAGCAAGATCTCCCTCTCCAACCCTATAATAACAATGAATTTAATAATCTTCCAGATATCCTTATTTTTGGCAATCCAGCTATTCTAAGACAACAATGCTGATACATTTGCAGTTTTAGAGGGAAGTTTACCCCAGGCATCTTAAAAAAGAAGAGAATGTCCTCATCCTAAAGAAGAAACACAGCTTCCTCTTTTGGGAAGAGATCACTGGAAAAAACCCTAATCTTGGAATTTAAATGGTGAGGTTATTAATAAAATAGACTTCTACTCAGTATGACAAGTACTTTACTCTTAAATCTTGAGAATAAGTTATGCCAGAAGGATTCAGCCACTTCTAAGAGGTAGCACCCAACCTCGACCATTTGAGAGTAGTGCCATTCAAAGAGGAACAGCACTTTCCCTTGGGGCACATTATGGTCCCATTCACACTGTCTGCTGGGTACTTTTAAACTGAATTTGGAGGCAGAAATCCCTGCGTAGTAAATATATGAGTGGTATATGTTAAAAACAGCAAAAGTTTTTTTTCTCTCTCAGTGTCACATTTTGTTTACTATGGAGAGAGCTCCTCTTGTGCTTTTGTATTTCATGGGCCCATACTGCTTAATAAACCTGCATTAAAGACATAAATTTTAGAGGAACAGGGATTATAGCTAAAAAGTATGGAGTGGCAACACTCTTTCTTACTTCGTTACCTCCCTAAATATTAAATCTTCATTTTCAGGAAAACAAGCCAGTCACATGAGGAATACTGGGGAGTTCCAGGCTATGTGGTGCAGCATTTAGTCTGTGTTCCCTTTCCTATCTATCAGTTTTATGGATGTTCAGAATGAGAAAAAATAGAAAGAGGCTCTCAAGAGAAGAAAAGTACAATGGGGTAGGATATCTCCTTGGTAAACAGGACAAACTGTTTCAATTCACACAGCATTTAAAACTCCCCAGTAGTGAATGCTCTATCATGTGCAGAGGTAGAACAGTAGAACACAGAGAAAAGTTGTGATTGACAAAATGAATCATTCTGATGCATTACTCTTAGATCATGATCCTCTTTCCTTTGAGGTCCACACCATGATTCCATTGAAATCTAATTTCACTCTCAGACTATTCATCCATCCCTGTTCAGGAGAGAACAACACTCTGCTAAGTATGCAGCTGCACTTTTAGCAGACCTTCAGTCAAAACCGAACTTCCTTGGTGCAGATGTAAAAAATTTAATGAGCCAACATAGGTCTGAAAAATGTAGAGATTTTAGTTATGACAAAACAGTAGAAGTGGTCTGTTTTGACCTCTAGCAGGCCATTTTTAGAACTGAGTACTTGCAACCGAAAAGAGTAAATCAAGGAGTAGAGAGAAAAAGAAAAAGGGAAAAGGTTATTCAGTGTAATAGTTAGACTAATGTTTTTTCTGAAAAGCATGAAATAGACTAAGCAGAGAATCATGACAGCCATCAGAAAGTTCCAGTAATAACAGAAATTCCAACACTGTGCAGATTTATTTTTTTGGGAAATCTGAGATTCTAACATCAACTGTTTTTACTGGGTTATCTCCTTTAGCATCAGCTAGAGTCTGACATGAATCCATCAGCAAAAAATCTAGAATTCCTACATTGTCAGAGTCTAATAATATTAGTCCCAGTAGATCTTTTACAAACAGTTGTCTTCTATGTTGTTCCAATATACAATAGAAACAATTCTACTTTCATGCTGAAATAAGTACTTTTTATTGAGGATTCTTTAAGATTTATTATTTTAAACTATATGAAACATAACAAATATGCTAAAGAATTTCTCAGTAGTACTGCTGAAATAAATTATCACAGCATCAAATTTAGTGCAGTGTGCTATATACCAACCATTCACAATGTAATGTCCTGGTTGATTTTTTTAAATAAAAATATGTCTAATATCTTCCGCGTCTCAACACTTTGCTCTCCCTACAAACCCCTGTCAGCAGCTCAAAGACAGGCCATGTGCTCAGAAGCAGATAATGCATGTCAGATTGTGCCTTCAAAACACAGTCTATGTAATTCAAAATAACTGTTGTTTGAACTACTGAAAATAAGTATGTGCTTAAGGAACAGTTACAAATGTTAGCCTAGAAAGTTTGCTTTGGCTAACACAGTTTACCTTAATACGATGGGTGGAAGGCAGAGGGTATAATCCAAAGCCACCTATGATTATGAGAGTGCTTGTTAAACATTTCTTTTTTATGAAATATATAGTTTGGTTGTTCCTTACCTCTGTTTTCCCACTCCTGGCTGATTTACTGCATGGCTTTTACATAGGCAGCTGTCTGTTGTTGTGAAAACAATGCTGAGCTTGCAGCTTTATTTTAATTTTAAAGCTGAATTGGTTTTAAGATGGAACTTAGCCAGCCTCTGAGAAGAGCTATGATACATGACTCACTGTAAGAGAGAGAGAAGGGGACTATGGGCTGTCAGTCCCATCTTCTACAGTCCAGAAAAACTAAAGAATGGCTGGAATGAGTTCTTTTACCTGAGGTGTGGTTGTTTGTTTTTTTTTTTAAATGGACAAAGGAAGTTGCCTATGATACTAAAAAGTATTTCAGTCTTACCAAGAGACAATAGTTTTGAAAATGAATTTTGAGAGCGTGCTACTATCTAAGTTTTGCAGTTTTTTGCTCTCCAAACCTTGCAAAAATTCATTGACTACAAAGCTATGAAGCATAGGCATATTCTTCTTGAAGGACCAGGGATTGAACTCTGCTGCCAGAGATCATGGGGAGAGCCAAACTGGTTGGTTGTTCTAGACACCTGATTTGTACAGAGGTATCTGGTTTTCACTCATTTAAGGCTGACTCTAACTTCATTAGGAGTTTACTTATCAAGACATGCCTCTTGCTAGGGTTTCAGAAGATGGTTAAAACAATAAAATGGCAGAAAAGACAGTACAGGAAGAAAAGTTTTGAGATTTCTGTGAACTTAAGCAGAAATTAGCTCTACTAGGTTCTTAGAAAAAGCTCCTCCTTTGTTTGGTACATCTCCAAAGGTTAGTAGGATAGAGTTCAATATACCACTAACTCTTAATTTCCTGAGAGAAATCCAAATGTGATACAAAATGGTATGTAAAAAATACTGCGGTCACAAACAGGATGCCATAAAAAATGTGGTGCTGGGAAAAACTGAGGGTAGATGACAGTTGTGAACAAGAGAAACCTCACTCTCTTGGTGCACGGAATTTCCAACTATTCTTTCATCTACTCAGCGAATTACACAAGTTTTACACTTACATTGTAACAAACTCCTCTCTGCATTTGATTTCAGCACGTTACATCAAGATGCATATAATAGTAATAATAATGATAATGATAATAATAATAACAACAACAATCCTAGGCAATGCCAGAAGTTATATCTTCTTGAAACTTCACATAAATGCAAAACTGTCACCCAATTCAGATTACTTATATGCTTCACCTTTACTGCCTACTCTTTTATTTAAAAAATTTCTTAGCTACAGCTATAAAAGAATAAATATGTAGGTTCCCATTCCTTTTATCCGTTTGGTAATAAGGAATAGCTGTTTAGCAAGACATCCCAATGCACTTCTTCATAAACAAATACAAGATACAGAATGCAATGGAAAATCAAAACATTAAACATAATGTGTACCTGCAGAAGTAATCTCTCAAAGGCAAGGAAATTGTCCCATTTGGAAGTCTGGGGGTGTTTCAAAGTCTGGACCGTGGCCAGCACAAGCTGTAGAAGACCACAGTGGTTCTCCAAAGCTTTGAGATTGTTTCTGAAAAGCTGAATGTATGAGCTGAGCTGTTCTGGGGTGACTCTGCCTGTAGAAAGGAAAACAGGACACAGCATTCAGTGGTGACAAATGCAACATTAAAATTTTAAATTATAGTGAATAGGTTATAGAGAGCTTTAGAGGCCTCTCCACTACAGGCCTGATCTTAGCTTTGCTGCAATCACTGGGAGCTTCAGCTGCAGCAACAGGTCAGGACAAAGACTTACATCATCCATGAATTGTGCCCTGAGGTATGTAATATAGCAGATTTTTAACAATGCACAACAGATAGTGACATAAAAGGTAATACTTTTGTTTTCAGACAAAAAGGGACATTCATTTCAGCTAGGGAAATAATATTTGATGACTACTTCTAAACAATCTTCCTGTTTTTACCTGAAGTCCAATGGGAATTTGTGAGCCTTTTACCTTACAGCAAACTCAAACCTTCTTACCACTTCCTGAGGGCACATTTTTGATTAGTCTTGACTCAAAAAATAGATATAATGTTAGTGACACAAGGAACTGATTTCTGGAGCAGTTCTTGGAAGGGACGCTTCCAAGGTGTGACTCTTCAGTTTCTGACATGCAGTAACCACAGCATGATTTCACTGGCTGTTTGCAAATAAACACCCCAGTGCCCACACATGGTCCTGTAGATCTCTCCTTATTAGAAGAGCATGAGGGGCACCATTTGGGCCAGACGAACACCACAGGACTAGCTGTTGTTCCATCCAATGTTAAAATGCCAGCTGAACTGCTCAACCAATTTATATTTTAGAAGGGATCTCTTTCAGGAAGGAAGGCAGCTCATCTATCCCAAGAAAATCATCACAGGCAATTACACATGCCATCAACAGGAAGACAAAAATGGTGTCAAAACACCATCCTAGTTGCAAGTCTAGATTGTGACCCAGTCCAGGGATGGCTCCTGGAAGCCTCTGCCAGGCTTGTTAGTAACAAGTCATCTTCCTCAAGCAAACCAGACTGAAAAAGCAGGGATATATGAGATAGAGTAAGGAGGATCCTTTAATTTAAATAGGACAATCTTTGGTGTCAGGAAGACATGAGGGTGTCCTGATGCTAAGTGGTTCATAACTTACAACACTGATCATTTTAGTCAGAATTTTTCCATAAAGGAAAAATCTTGTAAAACTGTCACTGTGTTTCTTCTCTGTGTTTGGTTATATCATCACTTAACAAGGCTCCCCATCTGCCTTCATCCTTTCAGTATCAAATAAATGGCAAATAAATTATTCCAACAGCGAATAAATGTTGAAAGCTCTTCCTCTTAGTTTCAGTGATATCAAGGGCGGTCTTTGGAAGAGCATTTAGATTTGGGAAAGCTGCTAAATAAAGCGAAAACACACAGGCTCTTTATGTGAATTCTAATGGAAAGCATCAAACCGAAAAGTCAGCAAATTAACACACAAATCAAGCTGACACCACTCAGTAGGCCAGAGGGCTGACAAAAGGCTTCCACGGTTAGCCCACATAGGCTAAAACAGCAACCATGGCCATGTGTGTTTTTAGACTAAACACTGCAGCTTTCAGTCTTGTTTTATTTCTTTTAAAGCTGTGTCAAGCAGATTTACACGGTGATTTGAAAATGTCAGTCCATGATGCCTTGCAGCATACCTTTGATAATGACTGCGTTATTACCCAGAGTAGCCCTGATATATTGTAGCATATTCAAAATCTGCTAACTTGCTTCAATTGAGAAAACATGCAGTTGCCAGCCCTTCCCTCATACGAATCGAGGGCTTTCAAGACTTCTGATTTCAATTAAAAAAAAAAAAAATTCAAGAGTTTTGTTCCACATTGTTCCTTGTGAAAGTGAATCCAGATGCAGCACTGGATCAGTTTGAGATCCATTTAGCACCATTTTAGATAAACAATCAAATTCTTTCCCACCCTCAGAATACCACCAAAAGAAAGTCCAACACATATGTAAGTATAAGGAAAATCCTGACCTTAGCAAATCATTAACAAAACTTATCCTGGCATTAAGGAGTGCAGCATCTCATCTGTGCTATTTACAATACCCATAGAACCACTCCGATCCAGGGTTTGAGAGTTCCAGCCAACTTCTACACAGCAATCTCCCTGGACAGCTGGCTGATAAATACTGTTCCAGTAATCTACTATTCCAGTAGCTGAGGAAAGGAATTTGGGAAAGTAATTGGTGGTAATCAGCAATTAAATGACTTTTCCCGAGGCCTAAATCCTCATCATCTTCCCTGCTGCTTGCTCACAGAGGGAGATTTCAGCACAATAGACTAAAGTTAATCTAATTTCAACCCTACCAGCCCTTTGGATTTTTAAAGTCCCTCTGTTGTTTCAAATTGCTTCATTGCAATGTGGCAGACAGGTCCTAAGAAATCAAGAGGAGATTGATTTGAACCACACCACGTCTCAACTGTGATTTTGTTCTCCTAAAGCATATTTTGAGGTTCACAGGCAGAATATGGCAACTACTGGCAAAAAGACTTTAGTGTAAGCGTCTTGTCCTGCTCTCTTCTCTTCTTCCTGCTCCATCACAGTCATACTCTGCTCTCAACTCTAGATCCATGCATAGTCAGAAGTCTGTGTGGGCATCAAAGCCTGACTTGTAAAGAAATGCATTATGCTGACAAAGCACTCAACAATTTTAAAATTCCTGGATGTGGAAAGGAAAAGCATGACCTCAACCACCGTTAAGTGATTTAAAAATACTGATAATCTTCTTGCACAAATACCAGGAATTCCATATTGTCTAAGAAATAACCTTTGCCATTAACAGTTATCAAGCAGAATGTGTGAAACAGGTACATTTGTCCCAAACTCTGTCAACTACATTAAATCCCAATACAGGAGTTGATAAAAATAACATCTACTGAAAGCAATATTAAAACAAAACAAAAACCAGCCACACACACACACAAAAAAACAACTACAAACCTCAACAACAACATAAATCACTCCAACACTTTGAAGCTTCATGCCTCTTCACAAGTGTAACAGAGGATAAAATCAGTAGGTAGTCACTGGGAAGTATCACAGTGAAACCCAAAAGTTAACAGAATATAGGGGATGAGGAGCAGGGAAGAAAAACAGACTGATGATATGTGGGAAGTAATTCAACTCAAAAACAATGAATGGCTAGTTTGGCACAATTAACATATTTGTGCACTAAAGAAATAATCTTGGGAAACTGAATGAAATAATAGTGTAGGGAATGAGACTGGATATTACAGAAGTAACAGAAACATGACAGACTAGGGACCAATCTCACTACTGAAGGACCTGTCCCATCCAAGAAACACTGAACATCAGTGTGACGAAGCGGCCCTGTGTTTTAGTACTCTGATAAATGGAAGATAAAAAGTAACACATAACAGGGACTAGGCTAGTCTAGGAAAAGAGAAAACTAACATTTGTGTCAAAGAAATAGTGAAATTAGCTATCATATTTAGCTGACGCCAAGAATATTAAAAGCTTCAGGAAAAAAGTCCAAGAAAAAAATAGCTTACATCACATGTAAAAATGGGATAAAATCTAAAGTATATTTATCAAAGAATATAATGGCAAAAATTATATGTAACCAATTAACAAATTAATTACAATGCACATGGATTTAACATAGCATTAATTGTGCCATAGCCATATTTGAGTGGGAAAAGACTAGGATTACAAGAATTGTAAGATACCTAAGAAACATCCAAAAGTAGATGGCAGGTAATATGCAATAGAGAAGTACCAGAGCATAAAAAGAAAAGGTAAAATAAGAGTGTTTTTCTGTGTACATGTACATATTTATAGTAAAAATTTTGGTGATAAAAGGTGCCAAAACAGGTGCTGTCAGAAGCTTGTGGAACGTCATTAATATAGAGAAAGAGCAGCTGTCACAGCTGGATTGCTTTGAGTATTGGAAAAATGTAAGTGGGATGAAACTTAACAGTATAAAAATGATGCTTTTTGAGGCTAGGGTAAGAGCTGTAAATGTGGAGTTAAAACCTGGGAATGACAGAAGAAGGAAATAATGTCTAGGCTTCTTCATTGCAAAAAATCGGGTACAACTCCTTTCAAGTGATACAGTTGCAGTAAAAACTTTAAAGGGCCATAGAAATGCCTCAATACAAAGCCTCTCCCTCCTGGAGCACTCTGTGCAGCTCAAATCACTCCCATTCCTGGAAGTTTAAGTCAAAACTGTGATGCAGGCACAGAGGGGTTACTATAACAATTAGGATGATGGAGAACTGAAGTTAGGAAAGCGAAACATAAATGTCTGGCTTATATGGGCTCCCTGCACCAACTGAAAAAAAATGAGGTCTCTATGAATGCTTAAAAAGTATTTACATGAAAGTTCAAAACTGGTACTACAACCAATGGGGATAAATAATACATGAATATATTTACACAAGACATTAAGAAATATCACTGTACCAACCAGTCTTCCAGTAGTGGAGGCAAGAGTGGAGGCAAACAAATGTAACTTGTTCTAAGGTGAGGTTTGATGAGTGTCTAATGAGCAGCTGCATAAATGTTCACAAGACTTAATTCAATACAAATGGCCCCCTTCAATCCTTCATTCTTATGGTAATTAATTTGAAAACATATTGGTTGAATTCCACCTCCAACTTTCGAGAATTTCAAGCAGATCCCAAAAGAACTGCAGATGAATTTTGCCTGCTTTTCAATTACAGAAGCTCTTGCTTGGTTTTGTTTTTGGTTTTTTAATAATTAATTGAAATAAATAATTTGTTGCTAAATATGAAAATAGCACCACTGAATATCAACATTTTCAGTGTTTTACCATGTCAAATATCCAAAGTTCATAATACATGTACAAATGATGACATGCACAAGTAGTCTGAAGGAAAACTATTTCTGTTACTAGCAAAGCAGATCACTCAGGATAGACATACTGTGGCAGAAATTAAAGGTCTGTCGGAAATCTGGGTTTGAGTAGTAAGAGTAGATTGAGTGGAACAGAAAGACTTTCACCTTAACAGTTAAACAAAAAGTCATCAGTACAAACTGCATTTTTAGACCTCAAGACACAATTCAACAGTATGACTTTTTTTCCATTTGAAATTAATGCTGCAGTCTATGTAGTGCAATGCAGGCATTGCTTCAAGAATATAATTATTTTTCAAGATAGATTTACTGGTAGAAGTAAATTTTTAAAATTCAGAATCCAAAAGTGCTTATGCATCCAATAAAAATTTATGGATGAACAAGGTGTCTAAAGAGCAAAGGTCAGAATAATCAATGCACTGTTCCAAACATCCAGGCCTTATTTTTTTCACATAACACTTAGTTAATTATCTCCATAGGGACAACGAAACAAGTAAAGGGGAAAGTACATTTTGTGACCAACTGAGTAAATCAGTGGATGCTCTTCCAAGACTGCAGGAACCGCCAAATACACAGAGCTTTTAAATTTGTTCAGTTTTATGCAAGAACACAGAGCTTCACTGGCTGGAATGCTTTTGCTGAGGTCCATTTTTCACTTGAAAGAACCAAAAATAAGAAACAATCTTGGCACGCTTATGTTCACAGATGAGATTTTTCAAGTCAGTTGAGGGCTGAAGAAATCCAGATAAATTGTTTTCCTTGTCCACAGTCTAAGCAACATAGACCTATCTCTCCCAGTAGCAATGCCGGATACTTGCGAGGAATGTAAAAGCTCTTGTACTTCACAAAGCCAACTGGGCAACTGTGCTGCTAAAGGAGATGGATATTTGACAAACTGAGTAAGAGCAATTTAGCAGGACAGATGATGCCCCATATGTCTGCTTGTTAGTGTAATTTCCAGATGTTGTTATTAACTCAAAATTCTTTTGTACTTCTTGGGAAGCTTCAATAACAATCTTTAACAACAAGTGCCAGAAAAATAATTTAATCTCAACTTTTGTTTAGCTTACTTCAAAAGTCATGCAGCCCTTAAACTGTTAATAAAGAAAAGAACATCAGCTAATCCCTAGTTCTTTGGAGAGAAGGAAAGTAGGCCAGTATGAGATGCTGCTTGGCTGGCTTCTCCAGAATAAGGCTCTGGACCTGAAGAGCTCTAAACCTTACAGCAGACTGAAAGCAGATGTCTCAGGCTTATTTCTAACAGCACAAGCTCATCTCCCACAGACGTGAACCCATCTGTTCTGCGGCTGATGGTCACTTGTATGCCTCTCCCTCTTTTGTGGCAGAAACACCACTACCAAGATAACCCCATGGTCACAGGTACAAGTACAAACAGCAAGTCCCCACTAGAGCAGTCCCGGGAGAAGCCACTTTTGGGAGTCTGAGCAGCCCCTGAAGTACACCCCAAAGCATGCTGCCACAAGGCAGTGGCAGCCTCCTGCTGCCTGCCCCCACAGCATTGTGCCAGCGAGGAAGAGCTGTGACTGGTCCTTCCTGACTCCCATTCCTCCTGCCACCTTAACAACATCTGCAGGACACAGGCATCGGAGGTCAGCCACTCTGCCATGTCTGTCATAGGCTTTCTCGTACATCTCAAGACCTTATGGGAGGCAAAGCCTGCCACATCTCACCTCTGAAGGTCTGTATTGCAGTGGCTTTCATGGAGCCACAGACAATGGTGACAACCATGCTGATGTTTAGCAAATTCTGGAATAGAGGCATATACCCAGAACAAATAAAGCTGGACTCTATTTACTACTCAACTAGCACTTGCCATGTGAGCTTGAACATCTAACCTGACTTGGCTTCAGTCTCACCAGCTGTAGCATTGAGTTAGTTATCCCAAAAGCAGTTTATTCTGTATCACTGGATGTGTTTGGTATCATTAAATCCTTATTTTTACAGTGTTCCTATAGAGACCAATTGTATTCACACAAGTGCCGTATGCTGTTTTAGCTCTCTCTCCTAATAAGCCTTTATCTTTTATTACAAAATGGAAACCATGCTTAAATATCAGTTCCATTGACTATTCTTTTGAAATTCTTTTACATGCCTTTAAACAAATAAAACCTAATCAATTAGATGGTAGAAATATAACTAAAGCACTCTAATATAATCATCAAGATTTTCAGTTCTAAGTACCTAAATCCAGATGTCTAAATATGACCCTAGTTATGATTTATGACTCCTAAACCATTTACAGTTTCATGTTTTCAAATACATCCTATAGGCTTTGACAAATATATAATTTAGATGTTTCAACATGAATTGATAATTTTTTTCTTTTCTGTCCTTCAGAACTTTGTTTTTAAATTATTTTTTCCTTCTTTGTGCACTCTACCATTCAGTTTTCCCTCTTTTGATTGTTAAGTCAGTATGCACAAAAAAGCAACAACCATCTCTAGCCAGTGTCTACAATGCTCTCTGATTGCCCTCCCAAATATTAAAGCAAATTTAAAAATAAAGAGAACTGTTTGAATAAACAGGTAAAATCTCATCTTCCAGATTAAGCTTCCCAGGGGTTGTCATCAATATTAAACTTGTAATTTAATACTGGCATACCACAGTTTACCAAATACTCCTCTTAATCCTGAGTAAGTATGCATAAGAGTTGGATTTTACTACTTACTTTTTATCACTTCCACCAAGTTAATATATACAGACTACTAGGCCAACTCACAAACAGAGTCTCCAGCCCTTAAAACCCAGTAACCCTTGAAAACAGTAATTCACTGTGACTGCAAAAGGACTTGAAATCTACATATTTGGTTGAATTATCTCCAGAACACTTTTGACTTCTCACAGAAATGAACCAACTTGCTTGTCTTAAAATAACATTCCCAAAGGAATGTCAGGTGGCCTGCGCATGTCCTCATTTAGCCCTACGACATATGTTCTCAGACACTGAAGCACTTCATTGTGTTCTTGGCACACTGCCCCAGAAAGAAGGAGGTCATTGTTCTTCTTTGGTACACTATTCACAGGACTGATTATTTCTTTTATGATTTCTGGAAGACTTCTGCAGCTGAGAATACCCTAACAATCATTTTGGGTGGCAAGCAATTAAATAGGGATGGAAAACATGATGATGTATGAGTACGTACATATGTAATTCACCACGTCTCTTGTGTAACGAGTCATCCTTTGCAACACTGAATGAAGAGGCTTACATAATTATAATTGGGAAAAAAAGCATTGGGCAACCCACACAGTTGTACTGAATTGCCGTGTTCTGCCTCAAGTTTTACACCTACAGACATTGCAAGCACACCAGCACGTATTTTATCTTTGGTTTAAATCCTTTGGCACAGGCTCTTCTCTGTGACGCTTTGCTCCTTTACTTCTACATCACTTTCAGCCACTTTAAGTTTGTTCCCCCTCCTTTGTTAACATAAGCAAATTCTGAAGTCCTTTCTGCAATCGTCAGACTTAGTGCATCACTTAGTGCTGACACCCACAACAGCGTTCCACCAAAGTGCAGGTGCCATGTGTTCCCACTGCATGCCAGAATCAGCATCTCCCAACCCACACTCATCAGCTCTTCCTTGATGAAAAACACAGTCCTTGTGGCTGATGCACCCTACAAAACAAAGATATCACAGCACACATTACAGCAAGTTCTACCTTATTTTCAACCAGGCTGCTTCCCCACCGATATAAAGAACAGCAATTGCAGTTAATTTCATTTTCTGAACTTGAAGTATTTTATTTTGCACTCAGATACAAAGAGACTTAAGGAACCTGCTTCTGTATTTTTAACCACATCTTGATTATCACAAATGGACAGTCTACTGTACAGTGGCTTTTTAAAAAAAAACAACCTTCAAATTCAAAAATCAAAATATTTACTTTCGACACTGAGACAATACAATAGAACTCAATATCAGCAAAAAATAAAGAAAGCTTAGTGAGTAAAAAAGTCTGGTGTTTACCTGAAAAAACCCCACCAAATAAATTTTAGCAGAGAACAGAAGATGGTAATACAATTACTTCTTTTCAGGAAGTTGTATCGGCATTAATAACCCATACTTTACAAATTCATGTGTGTGTGTATACAGATATTTCTTTTCTTTTTAATCAGCTTGTTTCCATAGAGCAGGACTTTTGATCTAGCTTTATCAGAACTGACTCATAGGTACTGAAAAACTAGAAGAAGCATTTCAATCTTTTCTGGAAATTTGGGTTGTTTGGTATAAAAGTTGTTTGTTTAGAGATGTTAGAAACACTGACCTGCTACCACCACAGATTCCAGAAAATAAACAAGTAAAGTTAGTTGTGAAATCCCTTAAAACAATACGAGTTGCCAGTATATGTGCCAGTAAATGCTATGTAAATTTTTAAGCCTTTAACTCAGTCATTTTCTCTTGATTTCAACAGTACAAAAAAATTAGTAACAATGTGGATTTACATTAAACCTTTATTTCAAAACTTCACAAATGTTTATCTGCACATCAATGTTTACTAACTATTGTGAACATCATCAAAATTGTCTAGAGAAAGACCGCATTTCCTTATACATTTATTAAGACAAAAAGACTTCATATTGATGTTTATATAAGGTTTGCAGTATTACATTAGGAAATAATACAAATAATGAAATTATATACTTGCAGAACTTCTGCAAGAGCAACACTTGTGTTTACTTTTAAATTTTTAAGAATTATCTTCAATTCTAATCACAACCAGACACAGAAGGAGACTTGGCCTCATGTTTATATTTAATTGTTTTGGTTTATTTTCTAGGAAAAAATGCTCATATAAAAATAATGAAAAAATTAAAACTTTATGCAAAAAATCCAGGCACATAGAAAGACTAATGTCTCCCTACTCCCTTCTTAAAAGTAACAGTAAGGTTTGCCAAATAGTCCTGCATCTAATGTGCCAACTAAAATTTAATCAAAGAAAACATACTACCAACATATTTTTGTTTCCACTCACTGCACAGGGTTCTGTGTTTCACTTCCATCTGCTAACTGTTTTATAGCAGTGAAGTGCAAAGTAGATGAGGTATGAGACATGAATATGACATGCTTCACAATTTTATTAGGGCTTGAACCATTAGCCATCTTACACCACAAGAAACTACTTAGCATGCAGTACATTATTCATAGAACAACGAGAGACAATTGAGACAAAAATACCTTTACTGATACTTTGAAATCTAACTTAACCTAAGAACTGTTATTTTTGCAAGAATATGAAGTCACAGAATTAGAAATAAAGTAAAAAAAAATTCAGCAAGACCTTAGGGTAAAACATGGCATTTGGTACTTCAGAACGAGCTGAAATTTTTCTTTAAACTTAAATCAAGAATGAGAACTCCCAATATTACACTTCTTTTTTTAAGGTAAATTCACACAATGCATAATTAAGTAGTCATTAAACAATCAAACAAAAAAACCCTAACTCAAACCAACCCACAACACTCAAAACAATTTTGAAGAACAATTGATCTGCCAAACAAGAACAGCTAAAAGCCATTTACAGTCACCTGCAGGGAATACCTTCCAAAAATATTGAGGGAGAAATTTTGCCTCCAAATAAACTTCTTGCAATAGAGAGGCTACAGAATGCTCCCCAAGAATTCTTTTTTTTTTTTTTTTTTAAATTTCAATAGTATTCTGAGTAGTTGCGGTTTTGGATTAAAACATCTCTGCTTACCTATTCTGCTTTAAATTTATTTTTGTTATGAGTACACCTCATATTATCAATCTCAGTCTCCTTCTATAAACATAGCATGCTTCCTTTAAGCAGATGGCAGGACTTAACTCCTAGGACCCCTTGCAAACTTGTTCTCAAAAGTTGTGGCTGTTGTTGCAGTAGCAGAAGCCAGTGGGATTGCACATTCCAAACCATTCTTTTTGTCTCTACAATTCAGATGAGGATTTGGTACTCCAAGGTACTCTTTTGTCAGACAGGATGTATAAATGACACAGATGTTCAAGCATCCATTTTTTCCTCTCTTCTCACCTCAGGTGGAGTTGAGTGTGTACATTTCTCAGAAAAAAAATCCTGTACTTCAAGGGTCAAATTGATACTCTGCCATTAAAGAGAATACAAACCAGTGATCGAATAACAGGTAGACATGAAGTGGTGTTCTCCCCAATTCATAAAGGTACATAATCTACTGAAAGACAATTCAGTAGGCAAAGGAGGGAGGTGAGCAAGGAAAGGTAAGAGACAAACAAAAGAAATTAGTAAGTTGTTAAAAGAAGAAAAAACAAAACCAGAAAGAATAATTGACTGAATCATCTGAGCAGCTACAAGACACAGGGCTGGATGAGAACAAGCTACCTACAGCTGCCTCTTTCATTTTAGACTTTACTTCTTCCTCATGAAGTACACTGTATTGCTCCACTGGTTGAGAGTTCCTTCACTACTACTTGTTGGTATTAAAGCATTACCAGCTGTGCTTGGGCCTGTCACAGCACCTCTTTCTAAGTCCTCATGCTTTTGTCCAAATAAAATAAATGCAGCAAACTTAAGTAACTGCCCACAAGGAGTTCTCTCATTCTTAGGTATTTCCAGTGTTCATGCAAAACTCCAACAAGAAGGGTTAAAATTTATTAACTGCCAGAACAGTACTTCAACATTTGGGACACTGTGGTTTCCAGTTCTCTTTTCAAGCATGGAGACAACAGTACTCACTAAGAACACATTTCATGGGTGACTGTAGACACTAGCAAGCCTTTTGCCACACCTCGCATGCCATTTTGCAGCAAAGTCTTCTTTTTCCAGGCCTTACTTCAACTTTTTCTGTTGAAATAATGAAATTATTTCATTGCAATAGTGGATCTGTGACCTAGGTCCTTTGAAGTTCAGGATTAAATGTGTCTGTCTAGTTTAACATGAATCAGCCATATGCCCTTGCACCAATTAAAGAGACTCATGTACTAGGTGGCATCAGCACAAATGCAACTGGCAGGCAGAGGGAACTGGTTGTAAATCTCTATTTAGTACTTGAGAGACAGCATCTGGAATATAAAGTTTTGGGCTCCACAGTACAGGACACACTAGAGTAGGTTCAGAGAAGTGTCACTACAATGATTTAGAGAAAATGATGCACAAGTAAAGGCCAAGGGAGATATGTTTGCTTAATCTCAAGATGGAAAGCAGCGAGGGGTGTTATTGTCTTCATGGGTGTGATGAGTGATTACAGGGAAGACTGAATCAGACATCTTGGAGGTGCAGAGTGAGAGGACAAGAAGCCATGGTCACACACTGCAGCACGTGAAAAATCAAACCGTACAGAAAGAACATTTTCTCTGCAAGAGTGGTTAAGACCGGTGCAGTGTAGGCAGACAGGCTGTGGAATTGCCATCTTTGGACATATTCAAAATTCAGCTGAACAAGGTACAACATATCCAGCCTAACCCTTAAGATGTCCTTGATTTGCGTAGGAGGTTGGACTACATGAACTCCAGAGATCCCTTCCAACCCAAGATTATTCTACAGTTCATCCTTGTTTGCTGATATCCCTCATTCTGTGCTATGATGGAAGCAGTCATCAAAAAGGGCAAAATTCCTGCCAGGCCTTTTCAATCAACTTTATATCATGTAATTCTTTCTCTGGGATGCACTTGATAAGAAACGATGAATAGCTATGCTCTCAAAATGAGCCTTCTTCCACTGCCTTATCTTCTTCTTCACCACCAGGCTTCTGCCACACAGTCGTCTCCACACCAACAGCTGTTTCCAAGCCCAGTAAGAATTCAATTCAATCTTCAAGCTGCACAGGATTCACACCAAGAGCATAAATACTTGCTCCTCATAAATCACATGATTCTTTCAACTACAGGAACCTGTATGTGCTAAACAGACGAAAAAAAAGTATGGAGAAATTGCAAAATATGTATACGGATGTCTCACTTCACACAGTTCCAGTTAGTTTGAGGTGTGGTTTTTCTTTTGAGTAACTATTTTATACTCTCAAGGATGCTACTCTGAATATCAGCAAGTGAGAGTGAAAAGAAAATGAACTGGCTCAACATTGAGCTTGAAAGGAGTACAATGATTAGTTGTCCTGGGTTGCAGTGTATTCTATTACCATCTTCAGGAGCTGTTAAATCTAGGTGGGGATGTGTCCCTTGCCTCCTTTGTCTGGACTATCTGCTGTTAAGAGGCCAGCTGTCAGAACCAGGTGGGGCAGGGTTCCTTATCTCTCCCATGACCCATCCTCCCTCTAGGGGGGATATCTCCTGTTAATGGGCCATCTAGTCTCACCACATGGCTGATAAAATTACATCCTCCCATTGTGAGATGCTCTGCCCAGAGGGAGGAACCAAGCATCCCATCCTGAATATAAGCTAAGATTTCGAACACCAGAGGCAGTCCTTACCTACTGGATTCCCAGAGGACAAGAGCTACCACTGGACCTTCAGGTGAAGACCAGACCTTTTCTACAGGATCACTGCTTCAACAGAACCATCTTCAGCAGAACTCTGGAGGACTGCAGCCACCATTTTATTGGACTGCTACCAACACCCTGACTGACAGGGTGTCAGGTTGTATCCTGACTCTGTCAGTGGTTTCTTTTTTGTACTATCGCATTTATTTTAGTTTTTCCTATTAAATTGTACTTCTGACTTGGAGTTTCTCACTGGTTTTGCTTTCAAACCAGCACATTAGTAAAAAGATGGCTCAGCTGGTGATGCTTCTAAACTACTCTACACACCAAGGCAGTGTCACTTACTGACAAAAAACAAACTTCTGCTCCTGAATATCAGCTCCATCTCAGCTACTTTGTCACATCTCCTAAAAAACAGAGAACTTTGCTGGCAGGAATATCAGTATCCTTCATCTTTTCTGTTACATCTAATGAGTTACGGAGATTATGTGAAAAGTTCAGTTGTTTAAGAAAAACAGCAGAAGGCTACATACTCTCTGCACATATGGAGCTTGGAACATTTCTGTCCTCAACTGGCAAACCCAGATGACTATCAGAAGATGGGACCTATTTAGTTAGATGAACCCTCAGCAGGGTTGACCCTGAACTTCAGCCTGTTAAAACACTGCGAGGTGAAATAGCCATAATGTCAATGTCTTTCTACAGTTCTCAATGTGGTAAATACTGTTCAGAAACCACCTTCAACAGTTACCAGAGAAAGCCTATCCCCGTGATACTCAAAGTGCATTCCCCTGAGAATGCAAAGGCCTATACAGAAGCCTCACAAATAGGAACATTTCCAAATTTTACAAAAACACTTCAAAGTCTTCAAAAACATTTAGCACACTAAGAAGCAAAAAGCCTTCCTGCCTCTGGGAGTGAATGATGCAACGAAACATCTGCTATATTGACCATCACTGAGGTTGGGAACATTTGCTTCAGGTCAAGACTACGTTTTTAGTTGCACTATAGGGAGAAATCAGGAACTCAGTATTGCAATAGGCTGGAAAAAAAAATCCACTTGGCTAGAAAGTCCCACACTGCAGGACTCCTGTTACTTTTAAAGAGACAAAGAGCAGACTAATTTGACTTAAGAACTGCCTCTTCAGGATCCAGGCTGCACAACGGAAGGAATTCAGGTCTGAGAAAAGCAGCATTCCTTCTCCTTGGAAAAATGCCCTGAGAAGATCAGGGAGCCCTTGAAGGAGCACTGTGAGCCCCACTATTAGAAATCTGGGACACCTCAGGCTAAGCCAGGCCTGTGTCAGTTGAGTTGGTACAGGAAGCCACTCACTTAATGAGGATGCCTGGAGAACTTTGGCTGCTGCCTTACTGATGCTGCAGCTTGTGCTCCCAAAGTATTTGGAGACCAGGTAAACAGGCATCAGAGAAATATAATAAGCATCCCAAGAACCAGGCTACAATACGATGTCTTCTCTGCAAAACAAAGGGCCGTAGTGTTTCCAAACCCAGCTGTTATCCAGGTACCTATCACTTACTCAGAGAGGCTGCAGAATGGATTCAAATACCCCACGGACCACCCTGAGCTCTGCAATGATGACCTTCCCTCTACTCCCTTGTAAGGACCTCAAACTCAGACTGCTGTTGTCTCACTACTTGTCTCCATCACAAAATTGTCCTAATGGTTGGCCAGGGTGGATTTTAGATACCTGAGATCAGACTTGTTTTATCTAGAAAGATATATGTATGTACTTGCCTACTTTATTAGCTCATTATCTTGGCTGGTAACTTTTATCCTAAATTTATTCCAGAAATTTATGGTCTTACACATTTTTATATAGGTCTTGTAAGGAACAAATAGCATGTTTAACACTGCTGCAGTCCAATGCAACTTTTCATTAAAAAGAAAATAATGCACATTTTACATGCTTTATGTTTTTAGACAAAGTATTGATCTACTGTATTGATCCTGTCCACTTCAAGCTATGGCTCTAACCTCAAAATATTATTTCGTATCATCACGCTAGAATGTCAGCATCTTCCTATTTCTACCCAAACAAATACTAGAGTTCGATTCAATCCATACAAACCACCCCATTTGAAAAAGTTACAGTACTCTTTTTTTACTTCACAAAGACTAAGGCGTTGCTAATTTTATGGTGAGCTTGATTTTTAAAACTGTATTTGTACAGTTCAGATGGAAAGAAACCAAATGGCTTTTCTCCCTCTGACAAGGGCTTGTGTAACAGCATACTGCACTTTGTTTCTGTTACTATACCAGTGTTTCGACTTTCATCAGTCTCCATGCCAGTAAAAAGACACAATAAAGGAATTCAGACTCAATCAAGGTTTACTGTGCTCTTTTCAAACAGAAGAGTAAGGGTGTTGCTAAAGCCACAAAAGAACATTTGTAGCAGTTTTTACCACTGCCAAATACTATGCTAATAGCAAAGCTTTCAAGGAGAGAGTCAGGGGCTGCCATGCTTAGAGGATGATTAAGATATGCATCAGACCTATGAAGAATGGAGCAGGAAATTCAGGAATGGAAAAAGCATCAACCTCTCTGCTGCTCCAGAGCAGCTTCATTACAGTCACTTACTAAGGGGTGGGCAGAAGTAATCCCTTCCCAGTATTTACAATTTCACTTAAATTTAGCACAATACTATAAATCTTACCAAAAAGCTATTAAGACAATCCTGTCTTCCAAAGAGCTTTTCAAAAGGATATTTAATTCTTTAAATAAAATACAATTTAAATGCCAGAATTTTTATTATGCCAAAATAATTTACACCTATGTATTTACACCAACACAATAGGATATCTGACCCAAATTTGGCAAGTATTTACCAGCACTCATCTGGGTATATAACACACAAATGCAAATACCTCAGATGAAAAATGGAGTTGATGTATATCTTAAAAAGTGTTGTTTGTTGGCTTTTGGGTTTTTTGAAGTGTGAGTATATAGATTGGCACGGAATATTTTAATGCCTTTTTATTTAAATGACATCTAGAAAAGGACAGCTTCACCTATTTACATGCAAACAAATACTTCAAACATCCCCACTACCACTTCCATTGATACAACTAAAACAATGAATATGCAAATCAAGAACACCTGAAAGAAGAGCTCCAATCTACTCAGGTCAGAAAATGTAACCATAATTGTTGTACCCTTTATTTCTCTTTCTTCTCCTTCATCAGATATCCTCTCTTCCTCCTGATCTCAATGGAAGAAGATGGAGTTCCCAGTGGCCTGCAGACATTTGGAGGTGCTGGAGAGAAGACGTGTCCCCTTCTACAGTTTTCCTACTCTCCTTCCTTCTCAGGAGGAGGAGACATTCAGAAGATACCAGAAAGCAAAAGCTTGAGCGGTGTGTCCTCCCAAAACTGTCATTTCTCCTGCCACATGCAGGCAGGCAGAGAAAGAGAAAAGCTGGGCATGAGGCACATCCCTTGCAGGGGAAACGTGGGCAAGCACATGAACACCTCAGAGCAATGAGCAGCCTTTCAAAGCCCAGAAAACAACGGAATTTATTTTCCTTTTACTGAAAATACAGAAAGAGGATAGGATTGAGTTTCCCAACACTGCACAGAGCTCCCATGCTGCCAGTGTCACAAGTGATGCAGTTTTTCAGGCAGGTGGCCACTGCAGGAGGGCTCAGCTACCCAAATGGAATTCAAAGCTTTGCTTTCAAATGTAATTCACTCCTTATTTCCAGGGGGGAAAAAAAAGCAAGAAAGAAGTAGTAAGGAAAATACTCTTACCATCTGACACAGCTGGTCTTAGTAAAGAGAGTAAGAGGAAACTTTCATGCTAGAAAATCTCTGACATTTAATATTAGGGCTATAAAAAACTCAGAAAATACCCTAAGTGCTGAGAAAAACAATGTGCAATCCACCGAGATCTTCCAATACAGGCAGAACCTGAGGTAAAATCATAAAAACTGAAGTCTAAGCACAGAGCCCAGTGAAAGCATTTCCCTTCTCTCCAGCCAGAGTTGCCTCATATCACAGCTGCAGTGGAAGGAGCCTTTCAAAAAAACACAGCAATCAGGACCACAACAGGCCAGTACAATTTTTTGCTTCTCAGCAAATGCAGCAATTGATAAACAGTGCAATTTCCAGCTTCTCTACAGAGAAGTAAGATGTTCTGTAGCATGGTGAACAAGCAGTTAATGCTGTTTAGATGTCCGTTTTAAAAAGTCATTAACAAATATGTGTCACTGCACAATATGACAACTGAGTGAGTTTCGGGTTTTCTGCATTTCTGCTCAATAAAATTTTTTTTATTTTGGTGACTGTAGTGCCCCCCTCTCCTTGTTTCTGACTTTATCCCTGCTTATAATTTACAAGAGTGCCTCAAACTTTACGTTACCATTTAAATTTCAGCTACAAAGTTAACAACTGATTATGAATCTAGTGCAAGATAAGTATACAATTCACAGAAGAACAAAATTCTGCAAATATTACTTTATGCTACATTTCAACAGCAACAAAAAAACCCCAGAAATTTGTTTCACCATCAACCCTAATGTTTCCATACAGCACGGTATCAGGCCCACGTATGTCAGACATTCAGTAAGTGTTAGCTACTGTGATTAAGAACTACGTTACTGTAGCCTTCACTGGATACCACAGGAAGGGGACACAGAGGAAAGGGTGGCTAAGCTAATCATTCACACAAAGGAGCAAAGGTCACAGATGGATCATTACCTCTCAAAGACTAGGAGTAATTACTTCTATAACAAAGATTAATTACAACATTATTAATAATTGCTTTTACAATGTATGTCACAGAAAATAGTGAGGGTTTCTCAACATTATTATGGTGAATACTCACACACACATTGAAAGCTTAAACAAAGTTTTATTGTTTACTGAACCTTCCCTCCTTCAGACAAATTTGTAATAGCCTTTTCTCAGCTGCTCCTTTTCTTTAAAACAGCTTACAACATTACTGTTGCAGAAATGTACTATTTCTAGATAATAATAGATTAATAATCTATTAAAAGCATGCTCTAGGTATTTGTAAAGACTATACAGTATCTTACATGTTATAGTTGTAAAGAATTAATGAGTTGGCTGTACATCTAATTCTACAATATCTTGGCAGTTTACTCTGGAGTCACAGATAAAAGCCTGTTACTCTTATTCCATGAGGACCTTTCTCTCTTGATGAAAACTTCAGCAAGAAGTAGACCTCAGAGTATACACAATACAAAAAAATATTGCTGTATAGAAGCAATACCGGTTTTTATATGCCTAATATATCAATTCCCACATTTTACTGAGTATGGTACATAATGAGAATGAGGTTCTAAAAGATTTATTGAAAGCCATTGTGTCTTAATCTGTTTCTCTAATATTTTGAAAAATTGAGGTTTAAAGTGTGTCCAGATGTGGTTTTCAGCTTAAACTCCCCTGAGCCAGGCAGCCTTACTTGACAAAAACCTCATTACCTATATAATTCCATCATATGCAAGAGCTGCACAACTTCCAGTTGCTATTTACAATGTCTGCTTTCAGGACACAAATCTTGCTGACTTTTTTAGAAAACCCAAATTCTCATGCTCTGTAAAATAAAGACAAGTTGCATTGCTAACCATTTACATGCCTTTAAACCCCTCATTTTAAAACTCCAGATGCTTCTCCATGGTTCTCAATCTTTTTAAGGTTGTTATGTTAAAAATAAAAAAAAAAGTCTCTCACATACCAGAAAGATCCTGTGGCAGCCATGATGGTCACCTGAAATCTGTTGACAAGGATGGGGATGAACCAAGAATGGGTGAGTTTTCCCCAAGAGGGTTATGTGGAAAAAGAGAAGCTGACATCATCTTTCACATTACCACTACGTAAGGGAGACTATGTCACATTACTCACCCATGCTCATCTTAATAGGTAAATTTTCTCTGCTTGCAGCCTCCACAAGGTGTCTCCTGGCCTCCATCACAGCTTCCTTTTGTTTGAGGTTCATGAAGGACTCCCAGAGAGCTTTGGCAGCTGGATCACTATAAGAAAATGACATGGTTACACTAAACATTGCTTGAATAACGGAGTAAACTTAAGACAACATTTATGTTTTGAGAAGAATGCTTCTACTTAGTAATCTCTCAGGCAGGCAGGATACAAGCAAAAATAAAGTGATAGAAAAGCTTGATTATTCTTAGCAGAACAGTTGCTACAGTTTTACGGAAAAGAAGCTAGATTTTTTTGCTACTAATTTTGAAGCATTAGAATTCACATATAATAAATGAGCATGTAATTCTAAAAGTAACCACTACTGTTTAACCATGGGAATAACAGAAACAGTCCAAACTTCTTCAGTTACTAAAAATCTAAGGAAAGGATGGGTTCTAACTTCCCCAGGAGAGTTTATATCCCAAAGCTGGTACTTCCAATGCTGAAGGCTGTTGCTATGAATTGATGTACTACTGTCACTTTGGGTTTCATGGATTCTCGGTAGGTGAAATGAATAATCCATAGCAGAAAGTAACTGTCTTTATGATTTCTGTAATTACAGATTTCCCTTTTGTTGTTGTTGCTGCTAAACTTAAATTAGGCATTTCTGTAGCTCATCTGCACTCAGTTCCCTGTCAATCTTCTCCTTCCTTCAGTACACTGCATTTGTTGCTAGTACTGTGAATTCAGTGTTCTCTAAGTGGCAGGGGAGGATAAGGTTGGGGCTTGCTTGGGGCTAAAGCCACACATTGGGATTAACTATGTGCATTATTTTTTTAAAATTTATTTTCTGTTTTAAAGGAAAAGCTTCCCTCTGTTTTTTCCTCAGGACACATTTAACTCCTAAACACGTTTTGATGTCATTTACAACATGCTTATAAACATGCCAAAACAAGCTTTGTTTCATGGCAATAGAAATCCATAATAATTCATTTGATACTCATTCCAGAGCAGCTGTTCTTATGCTCTGCTGCAACAGCAGGGCTGTATTGAGCAAATCTGTGCTCTCTCCCAAACCAGGTAAGAGGATAACCAAGCCCCATTTCTGCCATCCCAGCAACCCACATCCTCTGTCAAAGCCTGAGTGGGTGGATGGACCGTGGGAAGAAGGCTGAGTTACCCTTCTTCTGAACAAATCACAAATGAATAGGAAGTGCAAATCTCACCCTACTGCCATGCTTTAAGGAAAAAAAAATAAAAATCAGATGACTTAACACAGTCTTTCCATTTCTCTTTCACACAGTGCAACTCAACCTTCTTCTAGACACAGAGGCAGGAGGCAGCACCTCCCAAAAGCAGCTGGGGCACCTGCAGCAGCTCCTTCTACTCCATCCCCAAGTGCGATCTGAGCACTGATGCTGTGACTTTTTATGGGCAGCAGCTCCAAAGAGATACCTCACAAGAAAAACTACAGTGATATGTAACATACAATACTGCAAGAAATGAGAGATTTCCAAAACAATTAGATGCTTCAACACAATAAAAAAATTTCTTTATAGAAAGGGTTGTCAAGCATTGGAACAGGCTCTCCAGGGAAGTGATGGAGTCATCATACCTGAAAGTGTTCAAAAATGAGTAGATCTGGCACTCTGTGATATGGTTTAGTGGGCATGGGAGTACTTAGTCAAAGGTTGGACTTGATTTTGGAGGTCTTTTAATAGCTCTGGTTCTATGATCCTCAGGTTATCTACTCAGTCTACTCCCCACCCAACATCACTTGTAAATGCACTGAATTGATCCTGTTCACATCACATTCACAGGGTATGTCTCACTGTCATTTACAACTGTGCCTGAGGTTTGGATTTTATAAGGCCAGTGCACTGCCTGGTAACTCATCCCTTCCTGAACATACAGCTCCAATACCAAATCTATAAAGATCAGGATCTGGACCTGAAACAACATAAAGCTAGGTTTAAATTTGTTTTTTTCCCTGTTTGGAAGAAAAGTCAAGCTTCTTTTTAAGATTTTTAACCTGTTCTCATTCTCACAATTCTCTTCATCACCATAAATGTAAGCACAGTCTCTCACATAAACAAGATACCAGGAGCTAAACCTTTCAAACAAAGGAAAACAAGCAACATAAGGAAGCTAAAATAAAAGCCTACCAGATTTTGCACAGGTTTTTGTAGTCTCATCTTTCTCACTCTTATACTTCATAAAGATACTTAGTAAAGTGTGGAAAACACATCCTAAAAGCATCTATAGAAGTCAATAAAAGAGTGTATGTGATAAGGTTTCACCATTTTTCCATTATCCTTACTTGCTGCTCTCCCTTTCCACACCATGTGTGGATCAGTCCTGTCACTTTAGATGGCAAGATCTTTGAAAGCAACATGTATCATCATACCTTATTGTGTCATCAGTAGGACAAGTCTCTGTTTCAGCTGGTACTTCTACTGTTAGTAAACTATAATACCCCTCCAAAATAACAGACCTGTTATTTTAAACTAAACAAAGAAACAAAAAATGAGTCATACTAATGCTTTAAAAAAAAAAAAAGGAGAGGAGTGTGGATTTGCTTTTTACTTTATAAATTCTTTCTTCCTCCTTTAGCCACAGTAAGTTTTTTTTTTAAATCTCAAGGAGTAAAGTTTGCAGGATCCCTGAAGAGTTGCTTTAATACACCAAAAATAGCAAAAAGCAAAACTGTGGTACAGGCTTAAAGCAGATGAGAGTCAACCACACTGTTGTATGCTGCATCTCTGTCATCCAGAGTTTCTGTAGACATTTTTCTTCCCACTGCTTTGCAGAATACTTAGTGGTTTAGGTATCATATATATAACTATATATAAGCAGGATGAGGTCAATGTATATCAATAGCTAACAGAGTCAACTGACTAGGTCAACCCACAGAAAATAACATTTTTAAGGCCAGTGATTCTTTTTTTTTAATATAGTAGGGAAAAAGAGCCACAAAAGTACTTATATTTTTTCTGCTGCTAACACTTTTCCTGTTCCTCCTCTATTACCCTTTCCAAGAAAGGTTTTTGCTTTGAAAAACACCCACTCTTAACCTTCATCAGTGACAAGACAGGAATGACTGCCGGGAATGAGTCAGTAGGACACAGTACAGGGCTCTGGTATTGCCTCTTGCCTGATCTGAGAAGTTACCACAACATTTTCCTTTTAGAGATTTCTAACACTCAGAAAATATATTATCTTATCTTACCCTTTGGGGGAAACATTTGTCTGCAACTGCCTTCCAGCTCTTGTCATGGTGCCCTTCCTCTCCTCTTTTTCCCATCTGCAGTTCCTCTGCTTTGGTGCAAATGCCTCAATCTGGTGACAGTGCTAATCAGTGATTTCTATGGAATCCAGCACCCCAATTCAAATTTCTCCCTCATCTTGCATTACTTGACTTCCCAAGAACTATGTATTGATTTTACACATATCTAGTGAACCTCTGCACTCTGAAAATAATTTTCTGAAATGAAACAGTTTTGGTTTTTTCTAAATATTCAATGCATTACAAAACCCTTAAAAGATATTGTCTGAATGATGATGGTTTGCTTAAGAAAAAATAAACCCTTTACAGCTACACAACACTACAGCTCAGGAATTCAAAACTACCCTTCAAAATAAATGTCACAAAATTAGGTAAATATTACACTACACATTTCTGTGCATTTCTATTACAAAATGTTTTGCAGGGCATGGCAAGCCTGATGAGTAGAGAACACTAAAATTCAGGGGCCTCTCCGATAAATCAGTTTCACCAACAAGGGTAGAGTTTTGCTTATGGATTTGATACCCTGTCTGTTCCTTTTATTCTACCTAATCAACCAGTTACATCAGACAACAGAATTTAATAAAAATAAGTGCAGCAGTAACCTGGTAGAAAATTTATTAAACAAAAATATCACATTAAGTCCAGAGAAAAAGTAGAAGTCTTTGAAAAGCCCCGTTGGACACAGTTATACCATTCGATTTACATAAAGCAGTCTTTAACAGACATGTCATAATTGCAAATTTCTCCCTTCCTCTCATACACAAATTTTTTTAATGAGACATTCTCTGTTCCAAAACTAATTAAAATTTTACTGCATATAATTTGTACTTTAAAACAACAATGAAAAAGATTATAAAGAAAGAAGGAGACATCTAGACAACTAAAAGATACAGCTTCCCTATTTCTGGTATTTGCATGGCAGTTTTCAAAGCTGAATCATGAAGACAGAGGGGAAAAGGACCAAGTCATCAGATCCATAGTCTATACGAATCCTAAAATGAGACACCAGCTGGCAATAGTGCCAGGAAAAAGGTGCTGATGAGAACCAGTCAGAAAGAGTGGGATGTTCCACACTGACTAAAGCTTGATGCAGGTGCTTCAAAGCAGCTCCAATTTGCAGCCTGCAGAGGCACACTTTCTCTAATTAAAGATAGGAGAGATGGAAAAACAAAAATAAAAATCAATAATAAAACGATTTAGCCATGAAGTGGCTAACTAGCTGAGTTCTCAACTTTATACTATCCAAAGGAAAGATCACACAATGAAATCTGTTGTTTACAAGATGCAGGGTGAAAAAGCCTGCAAGATGTCAGGGTGAAAAAGCCAAAACCCTGAGCAGAAGTAAGGGTACAATATGGTAAGCAGTTCTTTTGGTGATGGTGCACTAGCTTCAGCAATGCTCACTGGGGGGGAGTTTGCTCTCACTCCCATGGAACTCCTTTCAGCAACGTGTTCTGATAACTAATTTGCTTGACCTAGACATTTACAGGTTGATAATCAAATGCCTAATCTTGCATCTGTTAAAATAACTAACTTACTCTCTTGATCTGGTCTGGTCCAGTCCTGCAAAGACAACACTGCCAAGTTTATCTGACAGACAGAAAGTGCCCCTATCCCCGATCATCTGTAGGCTTAGTCTCCAAGCCACTCATTTTGAACAAATTTGGGGAGAACAGGGGAGGTTGCTGGCACTGGGATGTGCTATTATCAAGCTGGAAGTAGTAGTCTGGAAACAGGTGAAATCAAGCACCAGACAATGGAGAGCAAACTCTCAGAGCAGACACAAAACTAGAGGCAAAGACAGAAATCTTGGGGCACTTACTATCCTGAGGGGGCTCAGTGCACAACACCACAGTTTATCCTTGGCTGAAATGACATGTGTCTTGCTTCATGCCACCAGTCCAGAAAGACATTTACTTCCCTTACTGCTTCAGGTCTTGTCTATTATTTACAAATTATTAAAATGTGGTCTTCCTGGTCTCTCATGCAAGAGCAAAAGGACAGGAAGCGATAAGCCTATACTAGAAAATATGTTATTTCAACTACTAAGTGCTCCCCATTTACCATTATGTTTTCAGATGTATAAATAGACCATTCCTAACCCCCCTAGCACTTATAGTACTCGTTTGGCAATATATTTCTTCAATCAGCATGAGTAATTAACCAATAAAAACAAATCGAACACTCTTGTCCAAGCAGCGTACCATAATCACCAAAATTATCAGCCACATATGTAGTTTCCAGCAAGCTATTGCAAATTATTTTTATGTGATCTAATTTCCAGTCAAGGAAGATAAAAGTGACATGTACATTATCTATTACTGGATTTTTGTCTGGACTTCTTTGCCTAACAGGACAAATTCAGGTCATCCTGTTTTCTCCTTACAAAACACTGGCATTTTTTTCAGTTACATGTAGGCCTTGCCATGCCCCTAGGCTTACTGAAAAACAGGTCAAAAAGTCTCTCCCATAACCTTTTCAAAGGCCAAAATGAGAAATCAGTATCTGCATAGAGTTTCCTTCACAGATCTCCTGTAGCTTAAATGAAGAAAGAAAAAGATGACTTTGTACAGTTTTATTTTGGTTTTAAACCTTTTGGGGTCAGGTGAAAGCACAGCCTATATCATAACAGCATAAACAACAAATAACCAGGTGGAGGACATCATACGAGCAAGATATTAAGGAAGAAAGAATAAGCAAATGTTCTTATTTATACACCTGGCAAAGGACATGGGATTTCAAACAGCAATTTGCTGACACAGGCTCTGAATAGGAGACAGAAAATAACTGTGAGTGGGCATCAAAAATTAATCAACTGAAATGACAGAATTTCAGCATAACAAAGTAGTCGCGTTTATACTTTCACAGATTAAAAAAAAAATCATAAGGAAAATTGTGGTAGTCTCAACATGTGACAGATTCTGTGGTTATTGTATCAGCAAAGCTTTGACCTTTCATCGATATAGCTTTACAACTCAGCTGCACCTGTATATTTTCACAAGAGGAAGGAAGAAGGGAAAAATTCATTAAAGATTAAATTAGAGGGTCATTAATACCACAAAGCTACCCAAAACTGAGTGACTGCTAAAAATAAAAAAGCGTGCTGCCAAGTATTGCCTTTGCAATAACACATTTGTTTAAAGACAATGCAACGCCCACTTTAAGTGCACAGCACTTCAAAAAACACCACCAGGTGGTCAGAAGACCATTAGTACGAAGGACAAATCCATTGCTGCGATATGTCATTTGAATACCCATAAACCAAAGAGAAGCACAAGCCCGCGGTAAGATGCAAGGATTTGGCTCTGAGCCTGGAGCAAAGGGATATGTACCAAGAGACATCCTCCCTCCTCCAACTGCCCTGCTGTTTCGGAGACAGCGGAAGCTGCGCCATGGCTACACCGGATATACCGTGGATTCCTGGGGACAAGCGCCAGCCTGACAACTGTGGTGGGAACAGCCGAGTCCCTGACTGCACCCCACCACACACACAGCAGCCCTCCAGAACAGCAGCTCCTCCATGCCGCAAGGATCGCGTGGGCATGCTGCGCGGAACGCCGTGTGGATGAGAAATGTGGCCGTGACTGCACACTGCCATGTTCCCAGAACACAGCTGGGCTCAGAGAATGAAGTTGTTCTTCATTTCACCCTTCTGAAAGTGACCAAACACCTCCAACATAACTGATCTAAAATTTTCAATATAGAAACAGTTAACAGTATTTCCAGGAGTTCAGTCTTTAGCATGGCTGCAATTTGAGCACATCCCAAGCACATGCCCTTGATGGGCTAAGCCAATGTGTGTTCAGCTAAAGATTCAGCAATACTGTCCTCAGAGAAAAAACACAAAATCCACAAAATTTTTATTTTCAAATAAATGTAAGTTGAACAGTCCCAGAAGGGGCTAACATTATTTATTTCTAAGAAAGCAAAATAACTTTAAGTTTTAAAGTGGTTCCTAGCAGTAGACTGTAATTGTGCTGTTGAACATTTTGTACAGTTGGCAGATCTGCTCAGCCTAATTAAATGCACTTCAGACAATAGAAACTTGAACTATTTTCCAACCTAACCTTAGGAAAAAAAATATACAAAAAGCTAATGTCACCTAGGTATTGTGCTTGCAGAAAACTGCAAGAGCACGGACATTACCACCTCTGCCATAGATTAGTAAAAATTTCGCAACATTGCATAACACACAAAGCCTTTTAAAAAACAAGTTCTTTGCAGCCCTTCAACTTAGAACATTATTCTCACATCCTCGCTTAGATGTGTGTTAAAATGCTTCCATGTATTGGTTTTTATGAATAGAACATGCAAATAGTACCAAAAAAAAGTGTCCAACAGCCAGTATTAAAGAACATAAATATGTTCCTGAATAATTTAATGGTTATTTCCCAGTTTCACTCCAAGCCCTCAAGCCACTCGGTGGGTGTAATCTGTCCTAGACTCAACCGTGGCTGTATACTTTGGCACTGAGTCAAAACAGAGAGGTTATTGTTTGATTTATATGCCAAGGGCCTCTTAGATAAAGGGCTAATGGCAGGCTGATAGCTTCAGCCTTTGCATGTGGTGTTTATACAGACCCTTCTTTCCCCTCCCTCCTTTCTGTGTATACTCCAGGAAGGCTGTGTCACATCAAGATCAAGTTAATTAACTCATGCTAGCATAATTTGATTGATAAAACAATTGATTCACTAAAGGTCACACAGAGTGCTCTTAAAACACCACCTTTTCTGCCTCAACAACACAAGGTTTTGAGATTTGCATTTTTCCACGCTGCAAACAGGAATTTTAAAGAAATAATCTCACTAGAAAAACAGATGAAAAAAGCTATGAGAAATTAATCTGTCAATTGAAGTGCACAGCAAAGTTCAGAAAATAACCAGTGCTTCATGAGCTATTTAAGCAAAAAAATCACATCCTACAACAAAGGGACATATAAATGAATTTTCTATATTGTTAGTTCTGCAAACTATTGAGCTTGCCCCAAAAGAAAACTAGAGGTCTTGCATATGTGATATACTTTGCTATTTGCTATATCCAAACTAGGAGTATTTCCTAGCATATAAATTTCTGTACTGTTAAAAAACTTCAGAACATAGTCCTGTATGACCAAGTTATTGTTTATGAGATGTTAGGGAACTTCATTATCAAATTATACAGTAATTACTTTTCTGCAAGACACAAGCACCACAAAATTTTTAATTAAAAAAAATCTAATTTTAAAAATACAAAACCAAAATCATTACAATAAGAGTAAATGTTTAAGAGCTTTTGTCACCAATCTATTTTAAAACACTTCTTTTAAACAACAGACATCTAAAACGGAAGCTGCCAAGCATTTTAAAAGCAGTTCTGAAATAATATTTGAAGTGTTGCAAATGAGCTTGTAGCCAGCAAGGCTGAAGTGCTTTGAGCATAAACTGGAAGCTGCTTATCAGCCACCAGTTTTACAAGAGATTCTCCTCTGGACTACCTGAAATATCTGTGGTAATAAAAAAGGTGAGAAGCAACAGGAGTTTGTCAGTTCACTGTACGTTGTTCAATATCCAGGTACACATACAAAGGAAGTCCAGTATTCACTGGACTAACACAGATTCATTCATAAAAAGGCAGGATTTGCCACCAGAAGTCAAAAATTTCTTAACATTTTGCCTCCTCACCGTTTTTACTTTGGCATGGGTTTCTTTGTGCCAGTAATACTGACCCAGCATGCAGAATCACTTTGCAAACCAAATCAGGAGCAAAGAACTTTCTTTGCCTACTTCTTGACAGCTGGGAAGGGCTGCCAGGCAGTTCCACAGGATACAGCCCACATTTTCCTTCATTACTGGTTTTGTCTACAGCTGACTCAACATGCCCATAAAAAACCCCAACAGGCAGAGCACAAGGGTTACTCTTTGAAATGCACCAGGGGAAAGTTGGTCAAAACACACCAGTAAGACAAGGAACAGTTACTGTATACAAGTTATTATATTCAAGCTATGACATTTAGCTTCATAAAGGCATGCCTACAGATACTGACACTTCAGTCAAGTTAACCTGAATTTTGCAATCATTTTCAGACACGGGATGATGAAACAGACTACTGATTACCATTAGGGGAAGTGAAAATAAGATTCACAAGACACAACCAGTGACTAAGACCAACAGTAATAGGAAAGTGGTCTTTGAATTTGTTACTGAACATCATGAGAGAATAAGTTTCTGTTTATCTTACAAAGAAGCATATGGAAGTATGGGACAGGATTTTCACATAGTAGCAATGTCGAAAATATGCTGAGAACACAAAAAATCAAAAATTTATTTCAGACAGACAAAAATTGTGAAAAGAGTGATATCAAACCAGTTTTTAAACATCATTATAATTTTAAGTTGCAAAACTGCTGTTTTGTACAAACTATAAACTACTATTTTCCAAGAAAACCATGACCACTATACTACAAACCAGGAAGAAATATGCTCCCTGTTATCAGCAGAGCATGGGAGAACTTAAAAATAAACATTTCAGGAGGTAGTTATAAACACAACCAACACAGCAACCCCAAAATGTCACAAAACTTCTCTGTTTACCTACAGCTCTTTGCTTTGGGATGAATTCCTCTTCCTTCCTTTACAGATAATGGAAAGTAAATCAAACTCTTAACATTTGACATATTTTTGGTCCCACAGGTGAACTGAATTACAATAAAATTTAATAAATAATTATTAAAAGATTGGCAAGCATTCAGTTCACATCAGGAATTGATTAAAAAGAAGGGAAACAAATCCTCCCAACAAAAGTAAATGACAACGCAGCATTCTACATTTTCCCTTTTTTTCCTTAAGTGAAAAAATAAAAGAGAAACTTAACTCTATTTGGCACATTCATATATCTACTTTACAGATGGCCATACTTATAAATTAAAATATGTACACAAGTCTGATGAGTGTGGTCAACCACCATCTGAAGCATGTTCGTCTCTTCCCAAACCCAGTATCTTCAGTTTTATCAAACATTTCCTCAATCCAAGCATCATGTAAACTTGTAAGGACAAGCGTTTTAATCACAGTCTTGTTTCATGTTGATCTAAATATAGATGTATTTGTATATATATATTCTGTGATACACATACATTAAGTTTTTTGGCTTCAGAAAGCCAAAAAGTTTAACATATACAGTTTAGCATCTGTGACACAAAACAACTTTACTTGCTAATAACCACATACATGAGACAACACAGCTGTGCACAAATGATGTTATTGAAAAGTAATGCAACTCCACTCATTGCTGCTTCCAATATCAAAGAATATCAGTGTAAACCAATGACACCAGTGTGCATTAAACCAAGACAGCAGAAAAATAATCCCTGCACTGTGTTTTACCATGATACAAGTCAGCACAAATGCCCGCATGCACACATACACAGAGTACCTGAAAACTGATTAAGAAATCCTCTTATTCTATTCCATTTATAGACTAGTAATACAGAACCTCTGTTTCAGCTTGATACTAGTACAGCTAGTGAAAAATTTCTTATAAAATATCCAGAGCTTTTTAATATAGAATTATATGTATCTATATATGTGTGTGTGTGTATATATATATATGTGTGTGTGTGTGGCATCAATGTTTCAGCTGATTATAGATGGCCAATACAGCACTTTCCTGTGTTAAAAAACAAAACTACACATTCCAACTGCTTGGGGAGCTATGGGTTATTGTCCCTTTTGAGTTCTGTTTATTCTAGCTATTCCCAAGACCATTAATATCCACTTGAACCTGTAAACTTCAAGGTCAACAGAAGGTGAAACATAAGGAAGCAATATAATATGGAATATTCAACTAGATTATATATCGTGAAACATTAAGGCAGTTTCCTTAAATTACACTTTTAAAAAATTTTTTCCTTAGTAGTAGAAAAGATAGGAAGATAAACCCCATATTAATTTAGAGGATTTACAGAATAATTAGCAATTCCTTTTAGTTAGTAATTTAAAAATTTACTAACTCTGCCTTTCTAGAAAATGCTAGGCAATCAGAACAAAATGAGTAGAACAATAGTTATCAAACAGTCCAGAGATGGAATAAGAATACATGCCCAAAATTGTACTCTTGTATAAATATCTTACTGCTGTAACAAGCAACATGAACCCTCTAACCGATGTCTGCATTGACTGTTGTTGTTAAGCTACAGCAGTGACATGTTATGCTACATGTATAAGCTTGTGACCAGCAGCACTGAGAACACACAAAAGCCTTACAAATACAACACCTCTCAAGATCAAGAGGGATCTGTTCGTGGACTAAATAAATATCAAGCAAAATCTCTGCAATTCCTGGACTGCCTTTCCTCTCATAGCTATCCTTCTGCAAATGACACATGCCAACACTAGCAAAGCTATACATGCAGATAAACTAGATCATCTCTATTGGTGACATTGGAAGAAAATACAGATATAAATCATCCTGCCCTACATGTGCTGTGGCATCCAAACGCAGTACATCAACTCTGTAAAATAAACTGACTAAACAGAAGAGGCTGATATTGCAGGGAGAAACTGCTTGGATCAGGACACTTCATCTTCTCAAACTACTCCGTGAAAAGGAGAACTACTGCTTAATTCCATAAAGCCTTGTTGCCTGCAAATTACAGAATTACTGGATTTAGGTTACTGACTGGTACACCAAAGCTCACTTTGGAAAATTCTGATTTAAATATAACACTGTCACACACACACACTAGAAGTCATGTAAGCAAGCTGACTTAGCCTTCCAACTTCATATGGCAGCTGATACCACTACAAGATAATTTCTGCATCAGCTGTCAAATGCTTTGGTAGAAAGAAAATTCCTCTAAACAAGTAAGGCTGCTCCGGTGAACTACTGGAAGAAGCAACAGCACCAGCATGAAATGGCTGGCGAAGGAGCAGGTTCAACCTAAATAAATTTCTGAAGCCAACTCTACTCACATTCTACAAAACCAACTGCCAGAGATGTTTCACACCATTACATGACTACTGTGCAAACTGCAGTATGTTTTTTGCCGTCATGCTAATTCTGGAAGATGTTACCCTGAGGCAAGTCTTAAGGAAACAAACGCACATTTGGGAAGGTAAGGAGTGTAGGAAAAGGAACCCATGCAGAGCTGTTGCTACTTGCCAGGCTGAAGCATGAGTGGAAGGGAAACATTAGTCACGCAAACAGCCTGAAACAGAAGCGATGCCTGGCTATTGTATCAACAAGAAACAGATCATCATCCTCGCCTGAAGTCCTTTTATGACAGTTACTTATGGACTTCAAGAACGTCTGAAGTCTATAATCTTGCATGATTATTACCCTGCAACCAAATGCCTCTGAATGTCTTAAAATATATGAATTTCAGTGTCTCTCTTTCAAAAGTTGGATTATCTCAAAAACTTTACTGAAAGTATATCAAGAAAAGAGGGATTTTATTAATCTTTTTTAAAGGCTTATTCTTTTTGATCTACAGCTAGTGTACTTAGCAAACACAAGGTTGGATCATTTTAACCCTATCTGCTGACAGTCTAAGCAGAGGGAGCTAGCAGTTTACTTTGAGGGTAATGGAGTACAAACAAGACGCATCGCAGGAAAGCAGGGCTGGTTTTGACAGACACCAAATGATCTTTAGGTCTTACTAATCCTTGAGGTATTAAATCCCACTAAGCTCCATCTTGTATACAGACATGATTTTGAACGTGTTCTGTGCAAAGAGAAAAGCAGATTAACTATCCACTGGGCAAAGTGTCCTAACTCTAAGATGTGGTCAGGACACCTCAAAACAGTTTAACTCTATCCTTTCTCTAACCCCTTGCTATTCCTTTTAAAAATTATGTTGTTTAAAAATACATAATACATACTGCTAGAATTTTATCTATTAACCAGCTGGTAAGGTTCCCTCCCTTCTGCAATAGCTTCACAGCACTTATCTCTGCAGAAGAGGCCTTTATTACAGGCAACACAACATTTAGCTACTCAAACTTTTCCATTATTAAGTAGTACTAAAGGGGCTCTTAAACAATTATGGTGATACTGAGGCACTCTGCGGATAATGACGCATCATACTTGAACTTGGAAAAACAAGTTTCAGTTCCAATCAAATACATGGCAGTGTTGTGACTTCTTGACAGGTATTCAGGACTAAGCTTCTCTGTATCGACTCAGCGTGGGACCAGGTCTAGGAGTGCTCCTTCCTATTCTTCTCATGCATCCCCACCCCTACAGCCATAATACATTCCTTGGAAGTCTTCAGAGATTTCTCAAAAGGGTCTCCTGTAGAAAGAATAGAAAGGTAAGATGCATAGCCTCAAATAGCATATGGATTCATTGTCAAGTGGAGTTAAAAACCAACCAAACAAAAACCCAACAGAAAAACAAAACTAAAAAGGTTATTCCAGCTGTCCATCACCACTCAAAAGCAGAAGCGACACCTGATCTTCAGACCCCAGAGCAATAATTAAATGCAGACTGGTCCAAATAAACAACTAAGCACACCACAGCAGCTGGAAGACTGCCAGAAACAAAACAACAGACATCCAGATGAACACTGAGGCCAGTTTACTTCCTTCAAGACAAACAAATGAAAAAAGTCACTGAAAAGTGAAATTCTTTCTGTCAGAAGTAAAATTGCTTATTGTGACCTGATCCACCCTGTTTAGCAATTAGCAGATCTGGATATATACTACTTCACGAAGTAAAGGGAAGGAAAGGCTGAAAGGCTTCCCAGATATATTACAGATCTCTTAGTCCTCTCGCCCACTGTAATAAAGCAGACCATCATCCCAGCATTACCTCAAAATTCACTCTCGCTCCTCTAACAGTGGCCATATTCTGCAGGGGTGAAGGAAAAAAAGTACATACAAATAATTTCTTAAAACTTTCTAATACTCATAACCATCACTTAACCCCATCTGAGTTTCAACTGGCTGCCTTTTAGTACAACAAAATGTTTCAGCAAAATGTTTCATTCCTACAAGCTGCAGGACAACTTATGCAGAATGCCAGACTGAGTTACTGCACGAATCAAGTTAATTGAAAGCTTCTGAGTAGGATTTTGTGCACTAAAAGGTACAGCAAAATTCTTGGCAAGCAGCTCTTTAAAATGTGTATATTAAAGAGTTCTTGTCAGGGATTTTAATTTCAGTTTTGGACAAAGCAAGGAATTATACTAAATATGATGTCTGATCCTTACAACAAGCATATTGCTTGAGAATATTACATGTAACACAATAGGTTACTTTAGAGCATTCTGCTCTGCGTTTTAAAGATATTGCATAAGGTTATTTTAATAAAAATGATTCCAGGGAAAGAGCAGTTAGTAATGAGGTGCTGACAATTGAATCTACATTTAGGGATTGCGCTGGAGTGCCAAGTCCACTTTTACAGATGCGTTGCTTAGCTATCCAGTAGATGTCCTCGGGGCATGTAAGACCAATGTATTTTGGGTCATGTTTGGCAGCAGAGATAGATGAGACAAGTGAAAACATTTACCAAGAACACATCTGAAGTGTGTTTTTCTTATTAGAGAAATGTAAGAAAATAAACTCAGATACCATGGAATGCCAGGAATTCCTTCTCCTCAATGTTTCTGATTTACAAGGCCACTTTTTGGTAGTCTCCTTTGACCTCCCTCCCTCATTTGCTTGCCTAAAGCCTGGAGTCATCAATGCAACCTCTTGACTAAGCCATGTTGAGGGCTTAATGTACAAAAATACATCTTCATCATAGATGGAAAGACAACCCTTTCCATAAATGACTCAGTTATCACAAAAATCACTGCTTAGTAAGTTTTATGGTGTAACTAGTTAAAAGAGTCAAAGATACTCTTTTTATGAGTTGAGAACAAGTATTCAAGTAGACACTCTGAGATCCAAAATAAATAGTATAAAAAAAAAAAAACAAAACAAAACAAAAACTGAAGCAGTCTTTACATCTTAAAGATGAGATGTTTGAACATGCAGGGCCAGATTCTTTGCTAGCTTGCTGGTGAAACGTAGATCAGCTCGAGGGCTGGGTCCTTCATATCTTCACTATTCCCCTCTCTTACTTCAAAGTAGCATATTTGTCATAGTTTCAATGCAAACCTAGAGCCCTAGCTTCCTCAGATCTCATGCAAACCTAATATGGACAATTCTAGCCTTCAAAACCAAACTGACAGCTATTCAGAAAAAATAAAGCTTCAGCCTCAGGCTTTCATTTTTATAACCATTTCCATACTCTGGTTGATCTGTCATAGAGAAACAGATAAGGACTTCTGTGTACATTGCATATATTTAGCCTGTGTTCTGGGTATCTTCTCATAACCCCTTTCTGATACCCTTCTGCCTACCACAGAATGAGTGATGAGAACAGAATTTTGTCCTAATCCAAAATCTCTGGATTTTTGGTTGCTTTCTGTAGTCATTCAATATTAACTCTGCATCCTCCTCCTAAAAAGGGCTTCTATAATCAGTGTGTTTGGTGTACCAAGTGTACCATTGATGGCATTTTCTGACCTGTCAAAGGAGGTCTGAAGCCACTACACCTTCCCCTCATCAATAAGAACTGCAGCTTTTTCTGTTGAGGTTAATTTCCCGTTTTTTTAAGGGGTAACTAGAGCTTGAGCAACCACATGCAGTGTACACATTCGGCCTGTGTTCCCTGGCTGTTTCCAGTTAGTGAAAATGACTTGATATGGATTTCTTTTTCTTGTTACTTATTTAAATCAGTAGTACAGTTGTGCAGAGAATTAGGTAAGGTCATAAAACTTCTTCTCTCCCACAGAGGTTGAATGTTTTCCAGTTGAAGATAAAAACATATAAAAAATATACTCACAAACTATGGAAACTAAGTGGTACTTGGTGGAGCACAGTCATCCAGAACCTGCAAAAGGACTGATTGGGGGTTGCAGTTCATCAGGGCATAAAAACTGGCTTGACTAGGTCAATATTCACAACCAGTTTTGAAACTGTGAACAGTTATAAAGTAGCAATACCCATTTCAGCATACCCTACCTACACTTCAGGAAAAAGAACACACACACACAGAGATAAACACTAGACCTAGGCATCATGAATTAGGTTCCAAAGATCTGCCATCTAAATAACAGAAGCCATGCTAAATATTATTTAGCCATGCTAAAGAGCAGAAAAGAATGCTGGATTTTTTGCTCAAATTAAAATCAATAGTTGTGTATGTATTTATCTGTATAAAAACAGAGTACTTCTCTGTGCAAGATTACATCTACTTTTCAAAGTAAAAGCATCTTTAAGTTCTGACAGGTAAATAGCTCACTTCACATAAATTTTAGCCTGTGTAAACTTTGATTCCTGGTTCATATTAAGCCTAGAATCATGAAACAACCCAAATCGTATAGTCAAAACTCACAATCAGACCTGTTGCCAACAGATAATACTGTTTCCTTCCCAAACATTACTTCGTCATCCAAATGAGCAGCTGTCATTTGTTTTTCTCATCAGTCTATTATGGCACATTTCTCTCTGTTGTAAGATACAGCAGACTTACTTTATAGCGTAAGAATGATAAACTGAAACACCCCTCCAGGTCACTCAGTCACTCTCTGTTCTGGCACTGTGGTTGAACAGCAAATGAGTAATTCCGCAGTATGTAATAAGGCCAATGCATATCACTGCATTTTAAAACCTCGCTGTTGAAGTCATTCAGGAGGCAAACTTGAAGGCAGATGGCCAAGCAGAGTAAGAGCTAGTCTTAGAAAAACCTCACAACATCAGCCAAAGCAATAGTGTCCGGGAGATCGTACTATAACATAAGAAAGATCACAGCTCACTTTAGAGAACCATAAAGTCTACTTAAATAGACACAGTCTTTATGCTACTATTAAACTCCGAATACGTCTGCAGGAAAATGCACTGTGGACACACCAAGAGAAAAGCACTTTGCAAACTTACGCAGATGAAAAAAGTAACTCACAAAATTGTCAAACAAAAGCATTAAGGGGAAAAAAAAAAAAAGTGATGTCAGTTTTAAAATAAATGCTACAGAGAGCCAAAAAAACATTACCTCTAAGCAACATAAAGATCTTCTCATTCTGTCCTGACTGCAGACAGTAGTTACTCTTTGTGATAGGTCATCAGAAAGAGATTTGTCCTTCTTTATATCTTGCAAGGAATGAGCCTGCAGAACAGAGCACAATGGTAACAAGGGAACAGCTAGAAGATAAACTAGCTGAGGGGCTGTACTCACTGCATTTCCTTATAGGCATTAAGCTAGCTTGCTCTGATAACCAGGTGAAGATGCAAGTACTCAGATGTGTTGATGGCTGGTCAACTTCAGAGTAAGATTCAAATTCATTGTGTCTTTCCATGGACAAAGGAAAGTCAGAAACTTTGGACTTAATGGCAGAACTCAGAGAGAGAGAATATGGGAAATAATATAAATACAGGGAATCTTTCTTCTTCAGAACTAAAAATGTGTCTTCAAAAAATTAAGCATGAAGGGTTCTGATATTGCCATTTTCACCAAACAGATTCCACAGGCAAGAGTATCTAGAACCTCTTGAACCTTGTACTCTGAGGACTGCTATGATAGTGTCAGAGGGCCCAGGGAAAACCATCTGAATTCCATCTGAACACTTTCATTACTAAGCCTGGGTAGCCTAGACAAAGAGGGCAGTTAGAGGTTCTCAAAGTACAAGAATGAAGTCTTGAGCAGTCCAGCTTCCCACAACCCCCAGAAGTCCTTTTTGTGGGCTGAGAGGCACAGATAAGGAAGAGCCACCTAGCTGATGCCAAGAGCCTGTCAGCCCAATTCATTCTTTATCTCAAGGAAAATAAGCTTCAAACTTCCTCTTATCTAGAAGACAACTTCTAAGGCTTCTGAACCCTGTCCTAACAGACAATTGACAAAAACGTGGCACCTATTAGGCAAGAGGATGGTCGGACAAAGAACCCTTGTGAGATTCCTTGCTGGTTACTTCAACAAACTCACTACTGGAGCAAACTGGGGTTTTACAGAGCAGCAGCAAGGTCTTCTAGCAATGCTGTATGTTACACAGCACAGGCAAGCTCAAGGTCTTGACCTCTTTCCAGTATTTTCCACTCTCAGTACAGCCCTCTCACCCTTCCTTTTTTTCCATTTCCAGGAGGTCCCATGTTGAAAGGATCTGGGCAAATATACACATTTATTGTAAAATATAATAAATCTTATCAGCTTGCTCATCTCATCCTGTGGCAACAGTCAATTATGTTCACTTGATTCAGGCTGGTTTGAAACTGAGCAGAAAGCATCTCCTGGAAAGCTTGTCTTGACTGACAAACCCCAGAAGCTTAACCAGCCAGGGCTCTTATTTCCAAAAAGAAGATGCCTTAAGAATTTCAAGCAATGAGGAAACTCTGAATAGGTCTCGATTCAGGACTGTGCCCTAAGCCTGTATGAGTACAACAAAGTGGTGATCAGGAAGGCTGCCAGTCCAGGAACATGGGGGTGGAGCAGAAGGAATGCTGTGTTTGGGGCACTCCTGCTGCCCAATCCACCACTTTGTGAAGCATCTCCTGGCTGGACTGCTGAAAAGGCAAAAGGTAGCAACATAAAAATCCACTAAAGCACAATTCATCTCCCTGAAAATGGACCTTAGTGGCACAACAGGAGTTCTGGGAGCTTAGGGCCGAACTGTAATTTCACTTGTCATTGGTGAAAGAAAGTTTCAGAGTTTTATTTTAATGCAATGTGATGGCTGCTTTTCATAAATTCTGCAGTTAAAACTTCCTTCTCTCCCCAAAGTGCCACTCGCCTCGTTCAGAAAGGCAGATAGGAAACAGCTGTACCAAGGGTGGTGGCTTCTTTTTGGGTTGATTTGGGGGTTTTTTTGTCTTGGGGGCACTGAGTTTAGGTTTGAAACAATCTTCAGGAGCAGAGTTCAGCAGAGCACAGCAGCAGAGAGACAGGAGGCCGGGTCCCGGGAGAGCAGGAGCGTGCAGCTTCCACCAGGGGGAAGTGTCCAGCAGCAGAAAAGCTGGAGGAACACCTCCAGGAGCAGGGACGGGCAGGGAGCACTGCGCTGTTGCTGACCCACCACCAACACACCGGGACAGACCCAAAACGAGTTTTTAGCACGAAGCTGTCTCTCTCCCTGTCTGAAAGAGCCTTGCTATCCTTTGTTTTGGGTTACCCTTCCTCCTCTGCAAGACTCGCAGTGGATATGGAGCAATACAGTCACGACATCTGGATTTTCTTACTGCAACAGTAGTGTTTCCTCTTTAATATTAACATTCCAGAAAGGAAAAATTACTCTAATTTATGCCATAAATTTCCAGCTCATTCAAGAATAACACTGTCCCAAATTACCTTATTATAAGCTTCTAAAAACCTATGCAAGCAAAAAAAAAGGTTGTGGTTTTTTTCCTAATTAATATCTACAGCTGACGTAAACAAAATATTTTTTTAGAAGACTGAAAATACCAAAAAGATCCAAGAACCATACTGTTTAAAAAAAAAACCAACAAAACACCAATATCCTTCAGATGCTTGTTCTCTGATTAAAAAAACAATCAAACAAAAAACTCCAAGACGATACAACCAACAATTCAAAAAAAGTCTATTTCCCAGATTAAAGGGAGACTTTAATCGTCTCTTCAGTTTTAATTCTTATTGCCTTTTTCTTTGCCATACACACACAAAAAATCTTTCATTTGAAATTAATCGTCTCTTCAGTTTTAATTCTTATTGCCTTTTTCTTTGCCATACACACACAAAAAATCTTTCATTTGAAATTCACATCATATATGTGACTGTTCAAAGAATACTGCAGTGTGTGCTACATGGAGGTCACTGGAACTGCTGTTCCATCAGCTCCCAGGAAAGGGGACCAGATGAATACAACTCAGAACTGTGTCCCCTCCCCCAGGCAACAAAGCACTGCGAGTAGGAGCGGGAAGGACAGAGTACCAAAGAAAGCACAAATGGAGATCTGCTTCGATAGTCCTGACACCTTACCTCCCCTTGTACTCATCTGTGCATTTATTTTCACTCCCAGAGATCAGAACTAGGATTTTTCTGCCTTCAGTTTGCAAACTTGTATCCTAAGAAACTCCCTGTTTTACTGGTTTAGAAAACAAGTTCCTTGGACAAGGACTACAAGAGGAATCAGAGGCAGAAAGGAATTAAGTGACTTGTCTGAGATCATGCTGCAAGCTGAAAGCAGAACCGGGACTGGAATACAAGTCCCCTCACCTCATGGCCCTCCTTTACGTTCAGGGTTGTCCAAGTCCCACCAGTACCAGAGGAGCACTGAATCATCACATCGCACCCAAATGCAAAGATGCAGCTGGAGCGGGGCTTTCTTCTCCATCCAAATTGCAGCATTTGTAAAAAGTACTGATCAGTCCAAACTGTGAATAACAACCTAAGAACTAAGAATGATTGGGAGAAGTATGTATTTTCAACTGCCATTAACATTAAAATTTTATCATTCCATTTCCAGAAATGTTCTCATTTTTAACACACTCCCCCAGCACACCTACCTTTCCACTCCTCACACAAGACTTAAAGAAAGATTTTTGTGGGTGCTGTGATTCAAACATTTGGCCTGCATAACAACGCTTTCTGCACCACACCCATCAACATGGTCACTTCATTCTCAACTTATTTCTCCCCCCGATGCAAATATGGATGATTTAGTGGCTCCATCTGCTCTGTCAAAACTGCCCAGACAGCTCAGCTATATTGCTTATTGAATTGCTTTAGGCATAGCAGCCCAAATATGAACTGTGTTACATTAAAGTTTTTCATCTTTATGGAAAAATGCTTGCTGTAAGAGTCCAATGGTTCTTTGTATATTGCATTAAATACATTCATATTTTAAATAAAAAGTCTGGACTTTTTAAAAGATTTTAACACCATATTGAATTCTAAGAAGGCTGCAAACTTCAAACATTGGAGAAAGGAAGCAAGAGTGGAAAAACAGGCAAGAAATCTCTATTCAGTGAGTTCTCAAAATGCGCATAAGCAAATTGAATATTCAGTCTATTCAGCAAAATAGGAGAGCATATCAAAAGTGTTCCTGGCTAATAAAAAAGCATATTCAAAAAGGAGTAAGCATAGATATTCCTTCAGTTGCCCACAGTGTCATATAAATCTTTACTTCTTCTCACACACCACAGGCCTGTGACCAGGATTCAGGCATCTGAACCCTCATTTGGGGTTTCCAGGAGCCATGGGGGCTTCATGCGCCTCAGCTCTCAGCTCGCAAGAGGCAGAAATGATGAACCTCCATCAAGATAAACTAATTACTGACAGCAAGATGCTTCAACATGCTAAAAAAAGATCTTAAAACACAAGAGGAGTGCTTTGAGAAACAACATAGCCAAAATGTTATCAAATGCATGGGATGGATTGCTCACAAACACACAGAGCTTGAGGTTCATCCAAACAGACAACACCTAGAAGCCACTACATGCATGCTTAAAATCAGAAGCAGAAATCTGGAAGAATTCCTCCAAAACACTGTAAGGGTTATCAAAATACAAAGACCAGCAAGGGAACTGTAATCAATTTTTTCAAATCACCCCTACCACTAAGCTTTCACTACAATTTCACTTCTATTATGCATCATTTGTTTGGAAGGACAGGGTGAGTACTGCTTTTCTGAATCAGAAACAAGCAGTTCTGATCAATAGTGGATGTCTTCAGCTAAATACCTATGAACTCTTTCTCTTCTGTTATGTAATCCATCTGTATATAAAAATGAACAAAATATTTTGACATAATTCTCAAAGAGCATAACTCTACTATCATCCACACTGGAATAGTAACATCAGTGACTACAGCAGGGCAAACAATTACTCCGTGAGATTTTTGAGGCTAATAAAACTAAAGAAATCAAGAACTGGAGAATAGTTTGGGGGTTTTTTTTAAGAAATTCCCTTCCTCACAAAGAGAGCACCTTCAAAGTACAGTAACTCAAGCAGCATATGGCATTTACATTTTCATCTAAATCTTTAAAGAAGCCCATTATTTCCTTAGATTTGAGAAAAGAATCCTGCTTTATTTCACCACACTAACCATAAATTATTCATTAATTCTGTTTGCTAACTCTGTAACTGAGCCCAGATGTTCCTGCTGGAGTGGCATTCCATAAGAGAAGTTAAATATAGCAAGCTGCATGCAAGGACCAGACTCTCTCTCTCCCCTCACTACAGCACGCTCAAATATTACTTGAGAGAAAACAATGAAAACATTTTAAAAATATTCTGAATATGTGAGTCTGAAATACCACAGTCTGATGACAAAATTTCATGTGAAAGAGCCCCCACACATTTCATTTGGGTGTAACTGAAGTCACTGGTCCTGTCTCTGGGGAAAGGGCTGGCACTTTCACTCACCAGAGTAAACAGAAAATTTACAAGCAGAGGAACACTCCTTGCCATGCATCATTTACAAATATAAATGAAGTCTTAAGTTTTCAATTACAAGAAACACTTCTGAGCCAGCTACCAAGGGCGACAACCAAGTTGATGAGGAATTGAGAGCATCCTAAGGCATTTCTTATGGAATTGACACAGAAACTTATTGGTGGGAATCTTTAATCCATTTCAGTGCTTCAGAAAAACAACCATTTTACACTAGCAAAGATGATTAATGTTAGCATTTATAATCCAACACTGAAAATAGTTCTGTTGAACAGAATAGAAATTACCACCTTCAGCCACACATTCAGCCACTCTTACAGTTTCAAGCACTCTTCATCAACTGTCTTAAGCTAGTTTGGAAGTGCCTATTTTAAACTAGAAACTATTCCTGATGATTATATAGTTGGAGAAGAAGTGAAAGACAGGTTGAACATCACAATATCACTTTCCTTGGAGTTTGGAGACTCAGTTCTAAGGCCCACAACTCTTCTTCAGTTGTGAACAGTGTTCACAAGAGAGATTTTCAGAGGTCATCTAGTCCCTTTGCTGTACTCCAAGGCAAGATCAAGACTGTTTAAAATATGTGCCTGATCTGTTCCTAAAAACTTCCAGTGTAACAGATTCTGTACCATGAGTTTGCAGAGGGAGGGTATTTTGGAGAAGCTGTTATAAACCACTGTGTTAATGGCACCACTGCTTTGGTACCAGGTATCAGCTGCTGTCATCCAGCTTTGCCACACTTGCATCTTGTAGCCAAATCCTGCTGTTCTTTAACCAGCTGTGTCCATATGAGACTTTGCAAAGTATGTTAAGACTAACTACTGTTAACAGAGGGCACCTTCCCATTTAGCCAGCAAATAGACAAAGAAACCTTGATGTACATATATGCTACTAGCCACCTTAGAACATAGTACAACTCTGTCAGTTGTTCCTAAAAACATGAATACATGACTGAAGTCATAATTTAGCCATGGGAAGGCATAACAGCACTACCTTTAGTCTCCTCAATGCCAATAATGTGAGAAACAATGGAGTGGTAGCACAGGTCAACAGTCTCAGGGTAGTAAACATCTATTTTTTTTCCTAGTCCACACTGACACAATTTTCTTTATTTCTGGTAGCTACTCAAAGTTAGCATAAACAGCTACTACAGAGTTCTACTCTGGACAATGACCTCTTCATTTTGCTGTGTAGACAGATCTTTAAGGACACCTCACTTCTACTTCAGGAATCAGCTGGAAAGCAGGTAGTGAGAAGCAAACCAAAACAAATTTTATTTAAGCTAGTCAGCCCGGCAGCAAGTTACAACTGAGTCCACCTCTATGAGGAAACGTTTCCTCTCCAACTTCTATGGAAGAAGAGAGGTATGCAATGTGAAACCTAGAAACTGGGCCCAGTTACAGCACGTGTGGGAGATGAAGGTGACAAAGGATCTGGAGGATCTCAGAAAATAAAGACCATATGTTGCTAACGGCGGAAATGTGTGAAATCCTCATTGGGAGGAAGGGAAGAAGAAGGATACAGTGTGGGTGTGAAATCACAAAAGTCAAAAGAGAAGAATAGAAACAATATTAGATAGCCCATCATGAAAAACCATTTTCTAATATCAGAGGAGAGTATTACAGTAAAAGAGAAAGAACTTTTAATCTCCTTTGAACTGCATTAATTTCTAGAGCACTACTGAGAAAAAAAAATTTTGTGGAGTGAAACCAGCACCTGGTATGTTTCCTTGTTTTTGCATACTAACAGAAGCTGCAAGAAAGTTTTGCTTTGGACAACTAAATTTAGAAAGTGAAACATCAAATCTGATGCACTTTGCTTGTAAAGTCTTAGCTACACATCATACATAGCTAAATACAATTGTTTGAAGTTACTGCTTTTAAGCTGTTGTTTAAGCAAAAACCAGGCCCTCGTGAAGCTGTCTGTATACCTGAATTTGTGCCTTATTATCCTTCTCCACAGGTACTGTGTTTGAAAAGAGGGACAAAACCTTAAATTAACAGGTACTCTAACAAAAATTCAGCATCCAGCTAACTTTATAAAGAGGCTTATGAGGAAAGGAAGTCACCATTGAGACCTACCTGTTTGCATGACCTGTTACTTAGGCAGAAAAAAAAAGTCACAAGGAGAATTCTTGGTGTTAATCTCCACTGATTTCTGCTACAGTAATCTACAGCAATTTAAACCCAAACCTAAAACGTCTTGAGATTCTCCCACTTTTGGAAGTATTATCTGACCTACTCAATGCACACATATAGACTATTACATTCCAGCAGAATTACGACCAGATGGGGTTTTGCTGTAAGCTTCACTGTTTTGTTCTTTTGAAGACTTGTTCTCTGTTCATTTTTTCACAGAGAGATAACAAACATATTCAACATTAAAAAAAAAAAAAAAAAAAGAAGAAAAGAATGTTTACTTTGGTTGTGCTAAGCAGCCAGGTGCTATAATACTGCAAGTTTCATCTGCAGTCTGCAGTGCTGTAAGTTCCACCATGTTAACCATCACATCGGTCTTGTGGCCGGGAAGTTTGGGAAGCACAGAAAGAATCTTCTCTGCAAGATTGTCACCATGATGACCAACTGCTCCTGAGGGGAAAAAAAAAAAAAAAAGGACTCAAACTATCAGGTGCATAACTAGAAAAACAAACACACACAAGGGATTGAAAAGAAAATAACCACATGTTTTGGGGAGAAGGACGCTGGTACTCCTAATATCAAAACCACATTCCACATTTAGCTTTTCAAAAACATTTTTCTACAAAAGTAAAATTAATTTCTAGAATGTGTAAAGTTAAAAGCACAACATTTCAGAAAGATTCATTTAAAAAGCACAAATTAGACTTAGTTTTACAGCTGTTAGATATTCACTGATTTTACACTTAGACATGAAAAACATTTTTCTTTCCCTAAGGAAGTTGTTAAATAATATCTGCGATGGTTATTAAGAAAAGCAGACAAATATTTATATATACACTCACATGCATACTATACTTTTCTACCTAAACTAATAGGGCTGTGCTTAAAAGGACTGTATACAAGTTGCATAAATAGCTACCCAGACAGGCCAGCCTAATATGAAAATAAACAATTACCAATGGCATGCCACAATCAAGATCATCACTTTTATATGAACGGAGGGCAGCTCAGGTGAAACAAACATGAAATAGCTAAACCAACAGAAGTTACAAAGTATAAAATGTCAGTTTGACTGTATTCCAAGAGAAACTCTGAACTCCAGCTGGCATGTTTTCTTCAATTTTCCTGATTTCAAACACACATGCTTTTCTTTCCATTCATGAACTCTCAACACAGGCTCTACAACCAATTTAGAAAATATTAGGGCTGTGAGCCAAGTCAAAGCAGAAAAACATGACACACACTACAGATAAAAAAGTCAAGAGAGAGGGACCAGAAACTTTATTGCCTTTAGGTCAGGAACAAGCTGAAGGTATTTGTATTCTGTCACTTAAGCTACAGTTCAGTCATCAACACAGGGCTGGACAGCAGTGCTGAGCTTAGTATTGTTCTCCTGGCTTTAATCACAGAAAAACTGGAACTTTTGAAGCACCACTGAGAGGCAGGAAAAAGTTCTCTCAGGCTATGGTCCCACTCCATCTAAGTCTGTCTGTGTGGCTGCTATCTGCTCTTATGTTTTCATCATTTAAAAAGACAGAGATCTGTTTCAACAGCTGAATTAGCTTCACATGCTCCATAAATCCAAACAAGGCCTTTACATCAAGTACATTGCTGAGGTCAGATTATTAAGTGCTCTTGGATAGCAGAAGCAGAAGACTGTCTCCAGCAATTCTACAGCAGCCAGGTATCCAGGCTGTAAACCATGGTTTTCCATGGTTTATCCACTATTCTGTATTGCAGGAGAAGTTGAAAAGAGAAGCAAAGATGAAAAAGGAAAAGTGAATCCAAACTCTGTGCAGGCAATGCCTTTATCCATGGAAAGCAAAGAAGGCACATGTGTTCAGCACAGGGTGGTACTGCAGTGTGGACACCTGACCACTCAGCTGGTTTACTGCCCATTTGTTTCACCAAAGACTGCAACAACTACAGAATGACAGCAACTTTCTTTTCTACCATTCCCAGCCAGAGTTAGACCAGGGAAGCACAGATGGAATGAGCTGGGTTGTCTTTGTGACTCCCTAAACTATCTTGTTCTCCAAAATCCCTACATTCTTCTTTCTAGATCAGTCACGTGTAAGGCACACTGCAACTGATGATAATCTTCTGAACCTCCACCCCCATGTACCGGAAGCAACATCTGTCTCTCCACACATGCTGCATGCGAGCAACATTTAGCTAGATTAGACCTCTGGCTAAACTAGAAACACCTCAAATGCAAATAAACCCCCTTCAATTATTAACATCCCTCCTTTCTTTTTGGCATAGGGGGAAGTCTCAGAGCATTCGAGCTGCTTCCATGAACAGCCGGTGCCATCTCTGTCTCTTTCCCACAAGTGTTACTTCTTGGAGGTTTCCACTGGTCCACAGGAGCTACCGGCTTCTGCCATGCCTCACCAAATCAATCACAAAACATCTACTGGAGGTGTTAAAAGTCACTGTCACCCCTGATCAGCTGCATAAATCAACCAAGCCTGAAAACACAGTTAAACTTTACAAGACTAGGACAGGAAATCACAGGGAGTCACTTCCAACTGCACTGACATCAGAAGGGTGCATGGGACTAGTTTTGATCCTTGCTACTCACCACTTCTGAGGATAGTCAAAAGACTGCTCAGCCTTGAAAAAGAAAAGTGTCCAAAGCATAGGAATAACTCAATGAAATAACCAATGAATTCCGGAAAAATTTGTGGGTAACAAAAGAATGGTTGCAGGAAAGGATCCTAATTTCATTTATGGATACTGAGAACAGACTCTTTAAAAAACAAGTCCTGTAACTTCTCATCCTTACTCCACAAGCTTTGATGTTTCCTTCCAATACTGCACCACTACAGTTGTGATGTTATCTCCAAAACACCTTCTCCTACTCAATTACAAGATTCCACATCTCCCCAGGTTTAAGCAGGTACGAATTACCTCTCCTCATACCTTCTCAAGCGTCTCCTTGTCAGGCAGCTCCCTGTCATCCCACATCTGGTTCTTTTTCCTGTTTTTATTTCTTCTCACTATCTGAGTGCATAAATAAATCCTTGGCCAGTTCCCACTCCAAACCAACACTCTTCTCACAATCTCCTTTTAAGGCTCCTTATCCAAGTCCATTCTCCTGCAGTCTTCGAATCAGTCTTCCCAACCTCAGCACAGAATTAACTGCCCAGATCCATAGCTGCTTGTTAGCACATTGTTAACAGCTACAAACATTACAGCGGTGCAAGGATATACAATGGCAAAATTGTGGGAGGAAAAAAAATAAGGAGGAAAATTCAGAAACAGATGAGCTGCAGGGTGCAACATTGTGCCAAGTACTGGCTACATGACATGTGGTGGCAAAAAATTATGACCCGAATTAATGACTACAAACAGAACCAGGCCGACACTCTGTGCATGCCAGCAGGAGGTATGTATGATGAGGACAGCAAACACAGCCGCTCCTATATCAATAAACATAGGTACAGAAACGCTTTCAGGCATATAGATATGGCTAAGGGTTATATAGAGATGGGTATCTGCTTAGACTGATATAAGGATAAGAGTGACAAGCAGATACACTGGATGCTTCACAGCAATCCATAAGGCTGAGTCTGAAACATGCAGACCATTTCCTTCACACCCCAAGGTGGCACATAGGCACAGTTAGGGTCTCCAGCTTGCAACAAAACGGAAGCGCTAGAAACAAACCTTTGGATTTCCAGCAGAGCCTTCTGCTTTACTCTTAACTTCTATGATCCACTGGGATACAAGGATGTGCACGCAACCATCATGGCTACAGGGTTAAACATGCTCCCAGTGCTGCCAGATGAAGAACTGTTTGCACACCTGGTGGGTTAATACAACAATTACTCTTCAAACCACTAGCCTATGGAACGGAACCACACACTGCTTATTCTGTAAGACCATGTTAAACATGAACCAGGAAGCGGGAGAGTAACTAGCTCAGTTATGCCAACTTTCCTCCTAATTTGGAAAGCAGCACCAGTTCATCAGGAGGTTAAGTATGACTTTGGGGTCACTGACCACCAGGGACCACCACTTAACCAAACCATTTGAGCTATTTCTGCATGAAAGGATGCACCTGGCACTAGGGGTATTGGCACAACGTTTGGGGTCATGGAAGCAGCCTGTCGGGTACTTTTCCAAACAACTGGATAATGTGAGTAATGGACGATCTGGATGCTTGAGAGCAGTGGTAGCTGCAGTGCTTTTAATCCAGGAAGCAGGAAAATTGACACTGGGACAACAGATTACAGCATACATATCCCAAATGGTAACAGCTGTTTTGGAACAGAAAGGAGGACATTGGGTACCACCAGCAGAATGCTGGAACACAAAGTTTTCCTACTGGAACAAGATGATGTTGAGCTTATGGTAACTACTGCTTTGAACCCGGCCATGTTTCTCCAAGCTTCAGAAGAAGCCCAGGAACATACCCTGACCGCCTCGTAACCACCGAACAAGTGTATTCTAGCAGACCAGATCTCAAGAGCAAGCCTATCCAGAACCTGGAACTGGAGCTATTTACGGGTGGGAGGAGCATGGTACAAAGTAGAATATAGATTTTTGGTAACACCAGGTCGCCAGGGTTCCCACAACTATTTGACACCCTCTCGGTGGGGTGGGTATGGGCCCCCTAGAAAGACAGCCCATACCAGCTGTGGGTTTCTTACCAGCGAGGTCCAATGTCCTGTCCACAAAGATGACAGAGGCCTTGTTAGTGGCTGTCCTCCTCCTGTTTCTGGCTGGGGCGTAGCTTGCCAACTCAGCGGCGACGACCCTGCTGAGGGCTCCCACAGCGAAGCTCTCCTCCCGCAGGCCCAGGGCGGTGAACAGAGAGTCGAGGTCGCCCACCAGAGCCCGCACCGCCGCCCGCAGTTCGGCGGGCAACGCACCCAGCCCGACCTCCGCGGGCCCAGGGCCGCCGGAGCCGGGCAGCGGCGGGAGGAGCGCTGCCAGGGCGGGCAGCAGGCAGAGCTCCGCCGAGACGGGCGCCAGGAGCGGCGGGCCCCGCAGCACCACCTCGGCGCAGCCGCCCTCGCCCATCCACCGCCGCAAGGTCTCCTCCAGCTCGGCCGCCCCGCCGCCCTCCGGCTCGTCGCCGCACACCAGCACGCAGTGCCGCACGGCGCCCTGCTCCAGAACGCGGCGCACCGCGGCCGCCGCGCCGCCCCGCAGCGTCCCGCTCAGCACGAACACGACGCGGGCCGCCCCCGCCGGCACCGCCGCCTCGGCGGACAATGCGCTGACAGCCAGCGCCCCG
>VWPU01017270.1:0-13733 GCA_013398955.1 Callaeas wilsoni
CAGCTCCCGCGCCTCGCCCAGGGCCCCCCGCCAGGCGGCGCCCGCGCCGGCACCTGCGGGGCGAGAGGGGGGGCGGCGTCACCTCACGGAGCGCCCGCGGCCCCGGAGCCGCCTCGGGCACCGCGCTGGGGACGGCCCCCGGGGCTCCGGGACACCGGGGAAAGAGGCGGAAAGCCCTCGGGAAGTGCGCCGATATTCCACTGGCGGCGTTAGGAGGGGTGCCGAGGGAAGGGACGCGGCTGTGCGGTGGCACACGAGCCTGCCTCAGACACAGCACGCCCGGCTCCTCCAGCCGTGAATCAGAGCAGCACACACTCTTCAATTCCTAACCGCGAATCCCTCCGATTGGCTCCCAGCACTGTTCACAGAACATTCTAAGTTGGAAGGGACCCACAAGGATTGTCAAGTCCAACTCCTGGCCCTGCACAGGACATCCCCAAGAATGACGCCATGCCAAACTCTGTCAGTACTCCATAAGTATGGCAAAAGCTTTAAACCATCTTTACCCTGGCCTGAATCCTGCCCTCTCCTCTTGCTGCCTCTGCTGCCACACGTCCAGGCCAGCAGATTCCACAGCCACCTGCCCAGCCTGTTGTCACACTGAGAAACAGCAGCTGTGACCAGCCATTCCACAATCATCTGCCCTGTTACTTTGCAACACTTCTACCAGCCCTCCTAAGAATTCCTGGCAAACAGCATTTAACCGCCTTTAAGGAAGGAAGGTGGCCTGAAATACAGCTGAACATCCCTCAGTTCAACCAGTAAGTTATCCACTAGCCAATTAAAATTCATTAGTTATCTTGGCATTCAACCTAGAGTTTCCCTCAGATCTTAGGAGCTGCTCAAAAGCGCTTGGCCCTGGAGATGGTACCACACCTCAGCAGCATACAAAAGCTGAGGAAGATGTGCCTGAATTTTTCCTAAAGGCTCAGTGGAGACAAAATTATTAAGCATAATCAAAAGTGAAGGCAGAACAGCAAAGCTGAGAGTAGCACTGAGAACAGAGTCAAAGATTGTTTCATGCCAAAACAGAGCTGGAAAAGATGACAGTAACAGGATCCCTCCTTGGCATAATGATGAGTCGACACTCTAGCTCCAGAGGGATAAGGCCGCAGCCAGAGGGAGCCAAACATTTCTCCTACTCCAACACACAGAGAAATTATTGAACTGCCTGAGGGGAAAGCTACACACCACCTTTCCTGGAAAGTAATATGGCCCAGAGACATGGGCTAAAAAGAGCAAGAAGAGAGGGCACCCAATTCTATGGGCAGTCCTGTCTACAGCAGGTGACCTTTACGCTGTCAGTCCCTGCGAGGAGGCAGAAACCTGGGCTGATGGTATGCTTCCTGGGATTTCTTCTCTTTCTCCACTACCATCCTGAGACACAGTCCACAAACCCGAGAACAGAGCTCTAACTCTGACACTCACAGGAGCACTTTCCTTTTTACTACATTTCAAAACCATCGTAGAAAAACTGCTGTGCTAAGTTAGCAACACAGTACTGCCACTAGAGGGACTGTCACCGATCAGGGAAAGCCATGAGGATTACAGCAACATAAAATGAAAGTATCAGTGAAAACCCCTGCTATTTGCCTGAAAATACATTAAACCATGCACATCTTCAAGAGAAAAAGAACAAAATAAGCCAATTCCAAATGGTTACCTTCAGCAATGTGTTGGCTGGCACTCTCTCCTGAATCAACTAACCCAAAGGAAGTGTCTTCCACGAGCGATTCTCTTTCACTATCATACCCTTCTTCGGCTTCTGCATTATCTGAGAAGTTGGCCTCTTCATGCTCAGGTGGAACATTGACAGCCCTCTCCTCCTCCTCCTCCTCCTCAATAGGCTGCTCTGGCCTCCTATCTTCAATGAGCTGCTGAAATTCCTGATTGCCCTCATCAATGGCATTCAGGTTTCTGGTGGAAACACTGTCATATTCAGCCTCTTTTGCACCATCTGTGACAGACATGGAGATATGAATTAAGCACTGAGCTAATGTATATTTCTTACTCACAGCTACCTTCAGTGAAATGCTGCATTTAACAAAGCTTTCTTGGCACTTTTTAAATATTTCAGCTTGTGTATTGCTTCCAATATATTCTCAATTGACTTTCAGTAATATGTAATTAAATGTCTGTATGAAATTCATGCAAGATATCAACCACTGACCTTGCAGTGAAACAGTGCAAGGTGAAATATTTGCATCATTTGTGACCTTATCAGAAATCACATACTTACCACGTACTACTGTAAGAGGAGCCTGGCTAAAAGTGTATCTTAACATCTTGCACACTAATTAGAAAAAACAGCAAGTTTGCAAAAGACTACCTCTTGTCTAGTCAAAAGATTTGTTTGTTCAGTATTTCTACTTATACATTCTTTTATGAATGTGGGAAAAAATATGATTAGAGGGACACCCGAGATTTTAGGTGCCTGGATTTAGTACCTGAACTTTGCATTAATCACCAGATCTCTCACAATCAGGTGATAATTAGTTCAGAAAAAAAGACTGCTCTAAACCCTCCAGAAAACTCAGCACATTAGTGTATGTGAATCCCTGTTTCTTAAGGAGGTACAGACACGTCGTGAGTGGCTCCTTCCAGCAATATCCGTGCATGGATCTCACTTATCTTACACAGAACTTGGTCCATAAGAACAGACATGCTGAACTCAGTATCTTCCCTTAGGATTTGTCCCTGAGCCACTCATCACAATGCTGAAAACATGCACTAAAAGTAAGCAAAATCCCAGGTTATTGCACAAGGCCTCTTTCAATTATACTCCCGCACCCTCTTCCTAAAGCTTCTCCGGGTCACTGTTGCTTGGGACAGGGTTTTACTTCCATTTCATCTCTTTATTAGCTGGTTTAACATCCTACCTTGAATGTGCAGCTGCTCATCTTCCTGTTCTGGAGGAGATGCAAGTGGGACACTCTCACCAGCAGATGAATATTTACTCCTTAATGAATATATTAATTCTTGAATATCATCCATCAGTGCACTCTCCTCATCGTACAAATCCATCTCCTTCACCACCTCCTCCTTATTTTCTGCCACCCTGGAATCCAGAACTTTTCCTACAACATCCATAATGCTCGATTCTGAAAACTCCAGTATCTCATCCAGAGCTTTTTCTATATCTTCGTTATTCTGGCTTGCCTTCCGAGCAAGCTCCATCTCCACCTTCATGTCGTGGAACATGGCTTCAATCCTAACCACGTGTTGGAGCCCAAGGTACTTCTGTAGACGCATCACGCGCTTTTCATCAAGGAAATCTCTCATTATTGTGAGCCGCTTCACAGACTCACTGAAGTCGGTTACAGTGTCATCACTGGTGGCTTCTGAGCTGTCAGCAGGGCTGGGGACATGTGCAGGTTGCTGGTGGTCATTTCTCCTATGCTCTAAATTTTGCACCTCTATTGAGTCTTTCTGAGAAATGCCCTCTGGGAGCTGATCTTTCCTTTGGTCAAAGTCATTGCTGTCATCTGTGTCAGGAGATTGGAAATTATGTTCTTCCACAGCTGATGGTTCCTCAGGTTCAGAAGACTCCTCATCAGCTTCCATGACATGTTGCATCTCATCCAATTTAGCGTCTTTTCTCACTGGTACATGAATTTCTTTGTTCCCAGTCTCGCTTGCATTTTGCATGCTGATTGTTTTATCCTCCTTAGGAAATGAGTTTGTTTCCTCTCCTGTCTTGTAAGTAGGATTTGGGGTCCCTGAAACAGCTTCACTTAGTTCTTCTAATTCAGGATTTGTATTTTCACCATTTAGTGTATTATCCTGGACATTTGCAGCCCTTGCTTGTGACAGTTTTGCACTTACTGCATTCTCATCTTCCAGTAGCTCATCATCTACTTGTTTCAGGTCAGGCTCATCTTCGGCATGTTGCTCTTCAGATTGCAATTCTGGTCTTTGTGTTGTTTCTTTAGCCAAATCCTTGCCAAGATTTCTGTCTGATCCTGCATCCTCAGGATGAGCAGTTCCTTGCTGAGTAAGATTCTCTGTATTAGTGTTCTGCATGGTGCTTTTTGATTTTTCTTCAGGGTAACTTTTCTCAGTGCTTTCTCCAAACACCAGCATCTTGACAGGATTTCTTGAGGGTTCTTCATTCACATCTGCCTCTGAATACTCAGTCTCATTTTCCCATGCCCTAGGTTGCTCAACAGCTCCGCTATACCTTGGGTCTCCCTCCCCTGCAGGGGTTTCTTTCATGTTTCTCTTTTTTATTTCCCACTCTTTGTTAGGAGAGACAGGATTTTTATTTTCATTATCAATTTTTCCTGTTTGTTTTAAACCTTCTTCATTTCTAAAAAGTTCTTTTTCCACAGCAGGCATTCCACGCTGCACTTTCTGTCTCAAAAGGTCAGTATGTCCTAGGTCACCTTGAGATAAATTTTTTACCTCTTCCACTGGTTTGGCCAGAACATCAACTGGAGGCTTGTTCTCAGCTTTTCCCTTTTCCATTGTTTTCTCCCATGATCTTTTGTGCTTTAAATCACTTTCCAAGAACTCCTCCAAGGTATCATCCTCAAACTGTTTATCACTCTTCTCTATTGGAGCAAGTGGAACTCTTTCAGGACTTTTGCTGATATCATCATCAGATGGTTCTGAAGCATCTTCCGTGTTTTTAAGAAATGATTTGGACTCCGGAGCATTGCCTGGACTAGGCGAAGCATGAGGATCAGGCACAGCTGTACCCTTCAGTGCTGCAGAACGTGACTCTGTTTCATCAGTGAGCTGCTCTTCCAACTCTTCGGTCTTGTTGGCTTTTTCTTCTGAACCCAGATCACCTGTACCCACAGGTTCCTTTCCAAGGGGCTCTTTGGAGAGATCCTCAGGTTGACTTGTTGCTGGTGCTTCTCTTTTACTAATTAGCACCACCTCGTCCTGCTTCTCTTTTGTTTGTTTAGATTCAGACCTGTCCACACTTACACTGTCATCCGACTTCTTGCTCTTACTGAAGGCATCCTTAAGAATTAATGCATCTGAATCGGGTTCCTCCTCATTGTCTCTTTGGTTATTTAGCTTTGTAGCACCCTTTGCATCTTCATCAGGTTCGTGATTTTGTGACTCAACGTCATAGTTTCCATCATCTTCTAAATCCACAGGGGATGTAATTTCATCCTCTGCTGTAAAAGACAGCAAAGGGATTTCTGCAGACTGATCTGCAAAGTCTGGCTCCTCCTCTTCATCGTGAGGATTAATGCTCAAATCTTCATTTAAATCATCTTCCAGTGATGTAACAAGGCGAGTCACTTCATCATCTGATACAACAGCATCAGCAGTTGAGCCAAATTTTGTTTTTAAGTTCACAGAGAGCTCTCTGTTTAAAAGTGTATAGGCATTGACTTCTTCATTCTCTTGGTCAAGTTGGCTGGTTTCACCCTGAGGAATACTAGTGTTTTTGGTATTTTCACTTTCTAGCCCTTTTAATTTCCCATGTAGCATTCCTTTCAAGTGCTCATGTGCAATTTGATCTCCCTGAGAGTTTTCTTTGTGGCTATTGACACTGGAGTCTCCCCCAGTATTTTCAGTTCCTTCTGTAAGAGAATTGTCTACTTTGTCTGTCAAGACAAGGTTTTCCTTTTCTTCTTCAGCACTTTGCTCAAGATTGTCTGTCTCCAAAGCACCAAGGGACTTTCCTCTATCAGTCTGTTCAGCCTCCTTATCCTTCTCAATTCCTTCTGCTGTTTTTGTCCCTGGATCACTCGATTCAGTTTCCCCTTCATTTGCTATTGTCTCTTGCAATGACTTCAGAAGTTCATCGACATTATAATTATCAAAGTCATCCCTTCCTCCATCAAAGCAAACAAAGTCTGTTTCCTGAAATGAAAAACAATATGCAGTCAAAAATATTATTTTCTTTATAACAGTGATGAGACCAAAAACATTTGCCTAAGGAGAGATGCAGCAGCAGCAAAGTAAATTATGTTGATCATGCAGAATTAACCCCTTGAGTCCTTAACCAAAACTCTCTTTGAAATCAGTGGAGGTTTTTCCCAAGGACTCATAAAAAACCTAAATAAAAAGATTTTGCAGGAACAACCTGTAAGGCGGCAATGGAGCTGGCAGGATTACACTGCACTCATCACCGTATGTCCTGAACGAAGAACAAGTCTCTTGCTGAATGCCAGTGAAGAGAAGAAAACAAATGTTGTTAAGCTTGTTTGTCACCATCTCTATTAGCTGGTGTCCCCTTAAAGGACCAAGTCCTCCAAGCAGGAGCTCCCTGTCACACAATTTCCAAAAAATAAATAGAAGCAGTGCAAGACACTGAAGACAATTTCATAGCACCATAGAATGGCCTTGGAGTTCANACACACAATTTCTGAAAAATAAATAGAAGCAGTGCAAAAACCATAGAATGGCCTTGGAGTTCAAAGGGCTTTAAAGATCATCTCATTCCAACCCACTGCTATGGGCTGGGACAGCTTCCACTGGACCAGGTTGCTCAAAGCCCCATCCAACCTGTACTTGAACTCTTCCAGGGGTGGGGCACTCACAACTTCTCTGGGCAACCTTCCAGTGCCTCCAAAGAATTTCTTTGTAATATCTAATCTAAACCTGCTCTCTTTCAGTTTGTAGCCATTCCCCCTTATTCTGTCACTACATGCTCTTATAAAAAGTCCCTCTCCATCTTTCGTGTAGGCTCCCTTCAGGTACTGGAAGGCTGCAATTAGGTCTCTCTGGAGCCTTTCTCTTTTCCAGGCTAAACAATCCCACATCTCTCAGCCTTTCCTTGTAGGAAAGGTGTTCCATCCTTCTAATCACCTTGGTGGCCTCCTCTGGACTCATTCCAAGAGGTTAATGTCCTTCCTGTGCTGAGGACCCCAGAGCTGGACACAGCACTGCAGGTAGGGTCTCACCAGAGCAGGGCAGAGGGACAGAATCCCATCCCTCACCCTGCTGGCCACACTGCTTTGGACGCAGCCCAGGATTCGCCCAGCTTTCTGGGCTCCAAGCACGCCTAAAGCTGCAGCCTCAAAAAGGCTTTACTGCCACAGCTCTGGAGTTGCTGCTATTAGTGCATGAAAGCCAGTCATGTGTGAAAGGGCTGCAGGACAAATTCTAGAATCAAAAGGCTGAGTGTACCCGGTTTTATTTGTTTCTGACAGTACTTTAAACTTGGAAAGTTTGGGAAAAGAAGCCATCTTGATTACACACCAGAAGGCCTATGCACAAGCCAGCTAGCAGGACTTACAGAGCTCAGTCCAAATAGATTTCTTTAGAAGAAAACCATAACATTTGAGAAAAGAAAGGTCAATGCCCACATTTTGGGCTGATGCTTTCACACCCATCTGCATACAGTGCTGCACAAACATTCCACCCCGCCCACATACATATGCACCTCTGTAAATGTGTAGCTGCTTACTGACAAAAAGTAACTAAAAATCACTAGTATTCCAATTTTCTTCCTTGGGAAATTTTACTGAATGCCCAGGCAAGAAACAGTAAAAACCCCAACTGAAAAAAAAATCAAAACAAGTAAGACTTACATCTGTTGGTAATTCTAGCTCCTCATTGGAATAATTATGATTTATTTCAAGTAAATCCTTTGGAAAATATCCAAAATCACTTCCAACCTGCACAAAAACAAACACAAACAAACAAAAAGCAGTAAAGAATGTTCAGAAATCACACGACTGTCAAAAATTGCAGACACCAGTTGCAAATATGTTGAATTGACTCTTAAGTATTCTAAATGAAGTTTAACACAGTGAATAAAAGAAGACCAGTGATGCCTTGTTTATGCAAGAGTTTTCACTGAGGTTTTATACTTACATTTCATGACAGCCTTGTGAAGTTGGTTTAAGTTTTACTGTTCATGTTTTAAAGCTTGACTTATAACACATTATTAGGAGAGATGGGAATGAAGCCCAGGCCTTCTGGCTCATGGGCTTTAACTGCTATTATGCAGGCACCAGAGGCACCACACATGCCTCAAGGATTTTCTCAAGTAAAAAGCAGAAGAGGATCTTTGACCAATAAGATTTACATCCATGCACAATATTATAGCCCAAAATACGCTCACTTTGTAACTTAAGGGAAAAAAAAATCTTAAAGACAATTGTCAGGAAATGCAAAATTGTACCCAATGTACTAATCATTTTAAAACCTGGGTGGAAAATATAACCCCCTCTGCAAATGCATTGTTGCTCTTCAGTGCCCAACATAAGCAAAGATCAGTCACAGAATGGTGATTTTCAAAGTGCTAAGGCAAGGCAAACAGTGGAAGACAAGAATCTCTCTTATCACTCACCAGATAAGATCTATACAGACTAATGCTCTCACTTGAGAGTTCTGACAACAGCTGTCAAGAAGCCAATATTAATACCATGCAATCACTACACTGATTAGATAATTTAGGTAATTAGAGCCTGGGGGACACACCTAGAAAGGTACAGAGTTCCTAGACAACCAAAATGTCTGGGAGGAAATAAGTAAACTTGGTAATTTCCTCAATCATTTGTTACAGGAGAAGGATGACAATTGCCAATTTTCTTGAAGAGTTTGTGTGGCGAGGGCACTCAGCTAAAGTTCAAATTAAATAAGAAACTGGGTATGGGATACTTGGACTACACAGATATATTGTTACACTGATAGCACTGAAACAGGTTAACCTTGCATGAAGCTGTCTAGATTTACAACAATACAAAAAAACCAAAGAGGAAATTAGAATCTAGTAAATAACATCTATTAATAATTTTTGGATGTGTTTGTTTTGATATGCAAGTGAAGTAAGCACTGATACATTATAGGACTTCCAGTTTAAACTATTTCTCGTTCAGATCTTACCTTCCATAGTTGATATCTCTAAAGTTAGTTACACGTATATCAAAAAAACCCAAACTGTTCCCTCTCCACCTTTTGTAAACTCATGCGCTCTCTTACTGAAAACAGATCACATATGCAGGTTTACTCTTGGGAATTACCAATGGGAATGGAAAATTCATTTAGACAAGTCAAATCAAAAGCTTGTCTTTGCATGGTACACTAGTGTTTAATAGTAAATTGGCTTGCTTCTCTCTCCAAACTTCTACTCCGGTTTTTAATGATCTTTCTGAAAACAAAAGCTGGAGCTTCAAAGTCTTCTTACAGGCTAATCTCTGTGACTACCGTTATAACCAGGCATCACAATTTGAAACTCCTTCATTGCAATCCAAGCTGCTGACCATACAAGTCCTCTGCAGTGACCCAGTTTGCCACTTCTGTGGTTTATAAGCCATATGGGATCTGCCTGCCCAAAATTTCATCTGCTTCTCTCCTTACAAGTCCTCTCTTGTAAGGGGAAAAAAATGCCTCATTGTGCAAATAAAGGAAACATTCATTCTCTACAGACACGACAGAGGAAAGGCACTATCAATGCCAAGTGTATAATGGAGAAAAAAGTGCATCCTTCATGTCCACTCTCTTCCCAGCTAAAAAGTCGTGCATGGACAAAATACACGGCTGTGTGTACAGCATCTGTCCCCCCTGGTGCCCACGTGTGACAGGCAGGTGCAGCAGATTCACTGACCAAGAAGCCAGACCCTCACAGCATCTACCAGAAAACAGACAGCTGGGGAAGAACACATTCAAATCTTTTTAACCTTAAAGCCCACATCCCTAAAGCACAGACACCACAGGTACCTAAAACTGCAGAACACTGGGCAAAGAAGAGCTGGTTTGCACCTGCTGAACACTGGCAGTGTTAAGAAAACACAGTATTGCCCTGACCCTCTGGGTCCTCCAGAAATACTCTTGTCTTCCTGTTTTACTTAATTTTACCCACTCTGTCTTCTTTTTTACTAACCTATGTACAAGGTTTGAAAACAAACAAAACCAAAACCAAAACAAAAACCAACAACACAAAGGAGTCACAATCTGCAGTCAAGTCCATTTCTTGTAATGTGAGGCCAGAAATGGTTTTCTCAGCCTTGAATCGAAGGTATTAAGTTCATCCCTTTGCCATAAGATAAAATAACAGTCTTAAAGTGTCTTTGACAAAAAGTTTTGTGAAAAAGCAGCAGGTTTTACTTGGAATGATCTGAAGTACTTTTGGAATTCTGGACCCTGCTAAAGTGAGGGCAGAGTGCAGGAAAAATGCACAGGAGTCTATATAACAACTTGATGGTGTAAGCAACACAAGATTGATGCTGAAGAGGAGACTGATTTACAGCAGGACACTGTGCACAGGACAATGAGAGCATCTGATATGCTCTATCTTTTGGCTCTGGGGAAAAAAAAAATCGAGCATTTTCCTGCAACTGATGTATTCATGAAATTCATAACATAAAATGATTATTAAAAAATGGTCAGAGAATATCTACCAAGAATTTGGCTTTGCTTTATTACTGAGGTTTAGAGAGCTCTGCTAAAAACTACAGGCCATATAATGTATAAAATATATATTACAGCTGGGTTCCAGAATTATTTCACATGCAAAATACCCAGTGAACATAGTGTGTGCTCTGTAAGAAATTTAGTACTCAAGACTGGCATCACAAAATAAAGGAGTTATTTTGTCAAAATACAATATGTTTGCTGGCACAGGGAAAAAAAATCAACAATGGCTTGAAAAGGGTGGAGTGAATTAGAAAAGCAAAGGCAAATAAAGCCCAGTCTCAACTGCTATAGATTTTTCAGCCTTGGTGAAAGGCTCCTTTTCTTATCAGATCATCTTCCTTCAGGTCAGAAATACTATTGTATTTCTCATGGCTCCTTCAAATTGATTTTGGAATTAGAATCTGTATTTACAACTTGTTTGAAATAAGCCCCAAGTTGCATTAGTTGAGGCTTTTCATTCACACATTCCCCTGACCTCTGCCCACACCTGACAATCAGAATCTCAGTTAGCCCTTCATTTCATAGTTTCTATTCTGTCCTAATAAATCCTTCAAAAAAAAAAATTTGGGGAATGGAAAAAGGCAGTAGGGTAGAAGGATGGGATCAAATGATGCACACAAAGCCCACGTGAAGTCACATGATGAGATCCCAAAAGGGCCGTGGCAGAAGGTAACATGCCTTCCGTTGGAATTCCTTTGATGGCACACCTCACTGGGCAGCCTGGTTTTAACTAGCAAGCAGTAGCTTCCCCCTAGCTCCAAGCCTTCACGCAGCAGGCACGGCTGGCCTGCATAAATCAAGCTGCCCAGCCAAACCTGGCATGGGAAATCAGGCTGCCCAGCCAAATCTGCCACGGGAAGTCACGCTGCAGGAAAGAGACCCCAGTGCTATCTGTGAGTCAGGGACAGGGGCAGCCGTGCCAGTGCCCCACTCAAAATGCAAGGGCAGGCACCTCTGACCCCGCTGCAGCGCTTCCATGCTGGTTGTTGCGCTGTTATGATTAGTGCAGCAGCAGTCAATCAAACTGGGGATAAAAGAAATAAAGGTTGTAGCCACCAACCAAAAGGAGTCAGTCTGTCAGCACTGCCCTAAAAGGAGTACTGAAAATTGTGTAACACAGTTGAAAAACGGCAACAAATAAAATGGCGATTTGCAATTCTTTCCGACCTGCCAACTGCAGCTTTTACTTGTTAAACTCAAAGCAAACATCCTTTTAACTTGGAGACACACCTAACTGTTGCATGAGCTGCCTATCAGTGAATAATTAAACTGAATATTAACTCAGCAATTACCTTAACCTGCTGTCTGATCTTGCAGCCTACATTATACCTTGTTAGAAGATGCAAAATTGGCACCAAGCTGCTACTCCTCATCTCAAGAACTGGCAGCCCTGGAAACCTGTACCAGCTAATTACCCAGATTATTTATGGTACAGTACATGTCAGAAGGGAATTACCAGCATGATACAATTATTAACTCTTCTTTAACCACGTGCTGCAGTTTTTCTACTCAGTTCTGTATCATTCTAATTGGATTCAGCTCCTACTGAGAGCTTGGTTGTCCACGCCCAGCCTGAAGTGGTTACAGAAAGTGATACATCCTGATTTTCACTAAACCACTGGTCCCACAGTCAACACCCAGGTGTGGTGTCAAGCAGCCTAGACCACTGTCAAAATTGTTCATCCTTTGTAGAAGACCAGAGTAAGAAAGGAAGTTGAAGTAAACAATTTGCACACTAAAAAAGGATGTAAGGGAAACATGGAGAGGACGCAACAGGGACTAGGTCTAAGCAACCGCCAGATTGCCAACATTTTCAAGGGAAAACAAAGACTGCCAACAAAGACTGCTCTTCCTCCGTGGTATCTCAGTTCTGCTTCTGTCAGGCAAGTAAGGTGCTAATGAAAGTCGAGAGGAGCTTTCTACAAAGTAACTACAAGTATGGGGACGTTCCTTCCCCATTAGCAGAAGCCTCTCAGATTGTCCAAGGACACAGACTCAGACAAGGCCACTACTCTGCAAGCTGCTACAGCGCAGTTGACAGAGACAGACCTTTAGAAATTGAACTTCTCATAACGCTTTCTAGTTTTACTACTTATTTTTCCTCCAACTCTGCCTGCACCTTAGATAAAAAGGGGAAGAAGGCAGATGAGTATTAGGACGAGAAACGCAATTAAAACATGCACATGGAGTGATCTTTAGCAGGATTACAGAGTGCAGGATGAAAGCACGTCATGGGAAAACACAAGCTTAAGCCTCCCTAAGTGGGAAGGAAGGTTCAGCTTCCAGGCAGTCCTGTGGCCACCACCACTGACAGTGCTGCAATGGGAGGTTTCCAACATGAAGGCAGTTTTCTAATAGTTTTTAGACACATTAGTGTCGCCCATTTTTCACAGCACTTAGGTTTGACCAAACCTCATCCCATTTCCCACTGGCCTCATGACAAAGCAGCATTCACTGCTATTTAGCCATGTTCAAAACTCCAAGCATTCTCTTACAAGGCAAAAGGAAGGAAAATAGATTACCAAGAAGAGCAAACAGAAGAAATGCTTTACAGTACTTACGCTTCCAGCCCAAAGCTCAGTTGATTTTCCTATTAGTTTATAATATACATACACCGCTTCTCCCTTCTTAAAATTTACAAAGCGACAATCTGGACCTTTAAAATCCCGCATGGCCTTCCCTCGGCACATTAACACTGTCAAAAGAAAACAAAGAGAAGAGTATTACTTAAAAAATAATTTACATGAAAAGTGTCTTTCCTAACTCGCAGTAAACAAGACCTCCTCGCATGCACCACTTTGCTATTTTCCAGATTTGGTCAAGAGATATGAAGTAAATTGAAAGTATCACTAAGAGATTTTTAGCTATAATTAACAGAAACAAACAAGCCAAGTTACAGCTAAAGAAAAAGCAAGTTATAGCTGAAAAAGAAAAGCAAGCATTCTAGTCAAGACAAGGGTTTGACAAAGCACTGGAGAACTACACTTTAGGGGTGCGCTATGAAGCTAATTATTAATGCTCAATCAGAAAGATGACATCTATGTCCCAGCGAATCGGTCCTGAAATTATCCCAGAGAACACCCAAAGAGGGGGTTTATCACGAGAGGGCTTTCCAGGGGGGAAAAAACCAAACACGGAGCTGCGGGGATCTGAAAACTTGGCCGAGGAGAGACGGACGGCGCGCGTGGGCGTCGCGCTCCCGTTTCCCCGATTCTCCCCAGTTTCCGTGCCAGAGCCGGCGGAAGGAGAAGGCTTTGGGAAGAGCCTCCGGGAAGCATCTTCGCCCACAACCCCCTTGCCGGGGCCGCGCCCGCCGCCCCCACTCACTGCTGCACTCGAGGTCGGCGCAGCGCTTGCGCTCGGCGAAGCGGCGGCCCAGCTCGGGCGCGGCGGCGGCGGCGGCG
>VWPU01017273.1:0-31782 GCA_013398955.1 Callaeas wilsoni
TGTGCCGGGCGGGAGGAGGGACGGGCGGACAGCGCCGGGCGGGGGACCGAGCAGGGGGAAGGCCGTGAAGGACGGGCGTTGCGGCCAATGGGGCCCGGCGGGGGCGGGCTGTGCAGGAACAGGGCGCGGCGGGGCGGGGGGCTCTGGCGCGGGGTTGGGGCCGGCGCGGACGTGGGGGAGGCGGTAGCGGCGCCGGGCGGGGGTGTGTCTCGCCGCCGCGGAATGGCTCCTCCCGCCGCTCCCCGGCGTGGGGCCTGTCCTAGTTTGCCGTCTGCAAGGGAGCGTCAGTCGGCAAATTCAGTCCTGAATGATAGAAGTTTCCTCGTTAGCAGCTCAGCTTCCTAATTTAATGCTTGCACACCCTCTGCAGAAAACGCTGAGGCGCCGGCTCACGCCATCAGGCGCTGGCCGTTGCGCCTTCGTGGCCATCCCACCCCTGCTCCCGCACCTTGTGCTGCCTGACTCGGGAGTTACCAGGGTCTGAGGGAACGAACACACCCGAGGGAAAACCTGACAGCCTCCACCCGCGCTTTGGTGTTCGGGTATGCTCCGTTAAACTTGGATGCAAACAACAACAATTAAAATAATGCCGCACATATTGTCACACTGTTTCACGTAAACTCTGGAACGCTGCTGTACTTTCTCCTCCAAGTATTTCAACACTGTCAGTGCAATACAATGGTACTGAAAATGCGAGTTGACTGACAGAGTCATGTACAAATACATGTTTGAAAAGCAGGCAGTGCGTAGGTCACACGGCTTTGGTATCGGTTGGGTTTGGATTGCAGTAGCACAGTTGTGATCCAAACAGAAACAGTGAGTTTCTGTTTAATTTCCTGGATTGTTTGAAATGGGTATTTGATAACCTATTGTGTATGCAATATGCCATTTTAACAGTCCTGGAGCCTGGAGTTCTGCTCAGCCACAGCACAGCACATGAAGCTGACAGCAGGGTGGATTTGTACATGCTGCTCACCTTATGCTCCTTAATTATGCTCAGCAGAGACCAAATCTAAGGACAGAGGTAGTTTTGTTTTCACGCTCGTTTAATCCCTGGCTAATCTGCTGGGACTGCCACCAACTAAAATGGAATAGTGTTTTATGATGATAATGTTTACTGAGAAATTGGCAAAATGCTAAAAAATGCCATGTTATATGAGCCATTGAACAGCAAAGGAGAATGGTATGTCATGTTAATATTGACCTGTCCCTGATTTTAACATATGACTAGATGTGAACAGTCCTTTACACCCCTACCAGTCCTTGAAAGTAACTCAAATTGGTATTTCCTGTTCAGGATCATTGTTTGCTTCATCCAGTTTCGTACAGGGCTTTGCATGAAGGGTTTAATCTTTAGCAACAAAACATAGAGATGATCACATTTTTATAAAAGTCCACTGTGTTTAACAATACTGTTATTTATTTGAAACGTCTTGCCTGTATGTGGGAATTGTATGTTCAAGTGTCTAGTTTGTATCCAGATACAGAAAATAAGCATGCATTTCTACTAGGATAATAATATTCACTTACTGTTTCTTTATTTTTCTCCATCTTCACAGACCATACAGCGCTACTTTGGGGACCACATCTATGCCTAAATTTAAATAATTAAACTAAGTAAAATGTAGTCATCAGAGTTTATAGAAAAGAGAATTGTATGTGTACATATAGATATTTCCCAAAACATTAAATCACTTCTATTTCTTCTTGTTCAGAAAAGCTATTTTCTTCAAATGAGTCAGCTTTGGACTAAGGCCAAGCAAGAGAACTTTACCCCCACTGACAACAGATTTAGAATTTCTCACTACAGCGCCCTACACTGGTGCTCTACACTGGGGCTATTATAAAATTAGTAATTTTTTTAAATCTCTTGCAAATGATTGATCATTCCTGTCGAATACCAAATAACATGTCCTTATCATAATTAATGTGAATAGCTCTCTGTAACTGATGGCCCCCATCATGAACTCTTCAAGGCACTTTTTTACGTGAATTATCGTAACTTTTTTATTGTGAAAATATTCTTTGGAAATGTTTACTGCAAATTGCCCAATGCATTTATTAATGCAGCAGAGTAATAGATGGGTGTGAGATTACAGTAGCTGTTGCTCAGATGGTGAATCTCCCATAGCTGTTAACATTAGTTGCAGTGTAAGATGCTGTTTCACTTACAGTTTTAGCCATCAAAAATAAAAGCCTAGCCAAAGCCTGCTGAAACTACAGCTAGCTGGAGCACAACTACTGAAGACATTTTGCACAGACAAGATATAACTATGTATACAAATTAAGAAAATACCAGGCGTTATCCCAGGGATCTAAAAGTGCTATAAATATCAAGACAGTATTTAGATTTCAGCTGCAGCAGAGTCCCCAGCAACATTAATTCCCAGAGCTGGTATCCCAGTTACCAAATAATTACAGATTAAGTGCACAAAGTACAAAATATAGAGTTACATAATGAGTCTTTCAAGTGAGACTATGCCTCTGATCCCACTGAACATTTAAATGAATCCTTTATACACACTTTCTTGCTGGACATCACACCCAAACTCCTCTCATTTTAATTTCTGTTTTTATATTTGAACAGAAGCACTAGTAAATACTACAACAACATGGCAGCTAACTCTAAAGAACATTTGATGAAACAGTCACCTGTATGTTTGTCTCTTTCAGGAGTTAAGTGGTCTGAACAATTCCTACATAGTTTCTTCTGAGTAACAGAATTGCTGCTTTTCCTTATTCTTGCTACTGTTGTTCATTATGATCACATGTTTCCACTTTTCCAGGAAATAGATTGAAAGGCCTCTGGGGTAAGCACTTCTGCTTATTAAATGCTCAGGTAGTGCCTTGAACAGTGGATTTCAAATTGATTTGAAGTAGGATTTCTGGGCATGATTGCAATATAAATATTAAATAATAATTAGTGGAAGTAATAACCATCTGAAAGACACAAAGAGGCAATACATATTTTTTTTCTTTAACAAGTATATATTGAAGTTTATTTTAAGTATTCCATAATTTAAATTTGCCAAAATGTCTTACTGTAACACTTTCTGAATTTATGTAGTTCACAACTGGATGACACCACATTTATGCTGGTGAAATTAACACAAAACTGGTATAGTTCAGTGGCAATTAAGTCTTAGAAGTGTGTTGCTATAACTTCTAAATGCATAGTGCGTATCTACTATATTTAAAGAGAAGCTAAGTGAACAACCTCTGTTCAGTCTAACTTCAATACAATCCCAAATATACACTGGCTAAATACACCATACAAATAAGTTTTCTCTGTATTTGGTTGCCTTGTTTCTCAAATAGTAAAATCAAATTGGTGAATGTAAATGTATTGTGTGACAAAGTTTTGTAATATTATGCAAGTACCAGTAGAAAACCTTGGTAACACCACAACCTATTTTTTAATATACCGTGTTCTAGAAATGGTTAGGAATGTTTTAGAGTTATTTTTAACCATTTTATTGTGACTTTTTGTTTGTATTTATCTTGCTTGGTTACCATGGGAGACCTGGTGAATTCCGAGGAAAACATGGGACATGGAGGAGCATTTCATATGGAGGAGGAAAGACAAAAAGGTGGTGTTAAAGTACTTTTACTCTTGCCTGATTTGGACTGCTTTGCTCCTGGACAGTCTCCTTAACACTGATTTTAAGCTATGCTGCAGCCTCTTAGCCTAAGGATCTGTTTTGACAGATGATGCCACCAGTTAAATCTTGTGCTGGTGAAAACAAAGAGAAAGGAATGAAAATGAAGCCATACTGTGTAAGGACACTGACATCTGTAGATCATAACCACAAATCCTTTGCTGACTAGTTTAAGACAAAGAGTTACACATGAAGTTGGCAGAAGGAGCTAACTGCGAAGTTGCCTAAAGTAAGGCATGTGCTCAGTATGTTGCCTATGCACCGATGGTAGTTTTGGACTGCCTTTGCTAAGTTCTTGGATCATAGAAGGGTAACAATTAATGCTGTTGAGAATGTTTGTGTCCAAACAGAAATCCTAAAATAATGCTGTACCAACTTCTAGTCAGACCTGGAATACTTTTCTATGGAAAATCAGTTATGCTAGCTCTATAGGACCCATCATCACACAACCATTAAATAAAACCACACTTCTCTAATTGTAGGATGAATTGCATTTATTTTACGTTTTATAGCTTACCTCTATTTTAACAATTAATTTTTCTTAGAAGGTGCTAACGCTGACAATACAAATCTCTCAGTAGTCTTTAGCAGCAGTGTTGTGTGTATGCACACATAAATTTTTTACCTTTCTTTTGTTTTTTTCTGTGAATAATGTGTCATATAAAAATAAATGCTAACAATGTGTGAATTCTTGGCTTCAGTGTTGGTTCAATGATATTTCAAATTTAATTTCTTATGGACTATCATATTTGGAATCACAAGGTAAATCCTTTTGAAGCAAGGAGATGCAAACAGTCCAGTGAGATGAGCTATCCTGTCTCTAGGCCAGCTGAACTGACTGATTGTACCTTAAGAAAAGAGTTTTTGGTGCCTAGAAAAGCCACCGTGGAACGTTTTTAGGAGAGTTTTTAAAAAATCCTTTTGATTGTTCTCCATCATCAAAATATCGTTCATGATAAAAGATTATTTAATTTTGGGGAAAATAATTACTTTTTTCAGAATCCGTTACAGCAGTTGCAGATTTCTTTCATTACATCTGAAAATCAATTTTGAGTTCAATTAAAAAAGAATAATTTTGTGTTCCCCATTTCTCTTCTTTATGAAGTCTTCAGTTCTCCTTTTTTACTTAATTTTTGTGTTTTTTCTCCCCACACAATATATACAAATGACATAGCTCTAAGTGCTAAAATGTTCCCCTTTTTCAAGTGTTTTATCTCTTCCCCTTTGAACAAACAAAATACAAAAAATTGCTCTCCTATCACTAGTATCACTGGAAACCTTATAGAAACATTATAGATATTTTTAATTTTTCTTTGACAAGGAAGTTTCAGAGTATTTTTTAAAATCTGAAATAGGTATTTTTTCAGTTACATCTGTCCTATGTTCTAAGGCATGGTAGATGTAAACAATACATTTTTTATGTTTTAATTCACAGGTTTCATCTACTGTTTTTCTCCATCAAAGGATATTTTTAAACATCTTTACATGGCAAGTATATTCTACACTATTATTCTACATGAGTAAGGAAAGAGCAACTTTCCAGGCCAAAAAAGTGAAAAAGTTGTCTATTAACTCATTTCTATTTCTGCAAATAAGCAAAAATGCTCAACAGAGAGCTTGGCTTTACCAAGTACTTCAGGAAGTGGACTTTAGTCTAGAGGTGTAATTATTTCTATTTCTAGAAAAAAAAATTAAAATATTTTACTTTCTTAAACTAAAGTTAAAATGCATAGCTTCTGATTAACCATGCTATTAGCAATGTAGCAGAGTTTACATCTGAGCATCATGACAGCATGGACTCAACCCATTTCCATGAACATATTTCAAAGTGTTGTGATTAAACAGCATACATTCAGGTTAAACAAACCCACAGCTCATGTGAGAGAGACCTTCAATGAATTTTGACACTGTGGGTCATAAATTAGACAAGATTTGTAGAAAAGGAAATACCTTTAATTAGATCAACTGATAGAAATGAAGAAAAAGTTTTTTGCTTGACTGACATCATTAATGAGAACTGAGAAGGAAGAAAACCCAAACTAAATACAACTGGGATGTGTTGGTTTTAATATAATAAAATTATTTTAATCAATTAAACCACTGGTGAGAAAACAGCTGCTAACATGAATGTACAGAGGATGAATCAGCAAGAAAACTGTCAGCTTTAAAAATAATGTCGATACTGTCTCCATTAAGAATGTAGTTCCCAGGATTATTTTTTAAACATGGCTTGTAGGTCCCCTGCTAGCCCCTGCTCTGTGCAAGAAATTGACTGGTTTTTTATTAAGTAAATATTCTCCTACCCTTTTCTGTGTTTTGTCTGTGATCTCTGATCTGCTGTGTCAGTTCACTGTAGTGAATAATGGTTGATGAGTTTCACGCATGTAATTCTCATGAGGATGTGTGTTACTTAGCGTAATATATGACATTTTAAAGAGTGTATGAAGAAAACCCATGGAAATTAACAGTTCTTTTGGTCACTGATATAAATTATGTTAAATTTGCCAATATAAATGAAGTCTACTTTGGCTTTGCTGGCAAGGTTTCATTCTAATGAGAGTTTGTTAGTATCGGGGAGGTCTGCTTTGGATTGTGAGTTTATCACTGGAACCATTGTTTAAAAAGAGATGTGGGAAAGGAGAAGTCTTCAAGGAAGTGTAAATGCTGTAATTATCTAACATTTTTTTGTATATATACCAGCATTGAGTATTACGCAATAGACAGGAACATTTTATCAATGAGGGCTTCCATTTTGCATTATTAGATTGGTAGGTGGTATTTGAGAGGTTAATTCAAATGCAAGTCCTGCTCCTCGCAAGGCAGTTCCGAGACCTTTTTTCCAGTGTATCTTGCATAGCGGATGATTTTTTTGAAGTTGGTTATTTGCGGATTCCTCTACAAAGGCAATAAATTCTTAATTTAGCAGTGGAAATCTGTGGAGAAATTTAGGTGAGGTTTAGTGGCACAGCTCTTTAAAACACTTTCTCATGAGTAGTTCATGAACATGCTGCCATGACAGATACATTTTAAAATCTCTTCAAGCTTTAGTTGCTCTCCCCTACTGATTTCCACAGCTCTTTATGAGTACTAGGTGCCTTCCTCTGAAAACCACAAATTTAGGTGTATCAATATTGTATAAAATGAGAGAAATAATTGTTCTGGTTTTAAATTCTTTCTTTATCTTTGACGGAAACCATCTTGAATTAAGTCCCTGCACAACCAAGAGACCTTTGGGAGAGAAATCCTCTAAGATGTGAATATTCATAAACTGCTTTTTAAGACACTCAAATGTAAATGGCACTGTTCTCAGGTTGTTCAGCATTTTAGAACTATGCAGACATTTTCTCATGCATACGCTGAAGAAATGGGAAATTTCCAGGGTGTGGTTATGTTCTTTTCCATCACATATCTATTTTTACTATATAAGCTATTTTGCCTGTAGTTCATCCATGTCTTTATGTGTTAATACAATCATAAAACAAATAAGAGTTCTGGGTACACACACAAGCACGCGCATGCACACACACACATGTAATTGAGCCACAAAAGCCTAAATCTGAAATACTAAATGAAATGTATATGTATATAAATCAATGTGTCATGTACATATATATATATATATGCATATGTGTGTATATATATATATTTATGTATATGTATATGTATGTGCACAAATACTGAAGTGAAAGCATTCACCCTTACAGTGTGAAATGCTTATAGTATCGATTTAATTTCTCTTTCATTTTAAGACAGATAAATGTCAATAAAAATATATAGACATAAAACCTGTGTGAATCACACATATATCTAGGAAAAGTAAGTGATGTGCCAGAAAGTCAGGTCATTTAACAGGCGTGCTACTGTCATAGAGATTTAAAATATCAGGTTCTGCATTTTCAGATGCAGAGATATTTTTCATAGGAGTAAGCTTATTGCCTTCACTGATACTGCTAATAGAAATAAGATGCTACACCTGTCTCTAGATCCATTACCTAAGGGCTTGTTTACACTGAATCAAAAAAGTAGACTAACTCTGTGTACATTGAAACACCTTAATTCCATGTAATACGGTTTTAGTATGTACTCACTGTTGAGATAAGGTAAAGCCTACATAACCATCCAAAGCTTATTAAATGAGGCACGCATAATGTTTTACTGAGCTACTGCCTTCCTGCCTTTCCAAAACTGAGAACATGCTGGAATGATTAAGGAGATAAGAAAGTCCCTATTTGCCCCTGAACTTCACTTCCTCATTACAACATTGCAGGCTCATAACACAGCATCATCTCCTTATTCAGGAGAAATCAAATACAGAGCTTCGGAGGGCACTTACAGACCCTCTCAACCATCAGCCTCTTCATACAGTGGAAGGAGCTTAGACCTTGTTGAAATGAAGACCACCATCTTTGGCTGTCACACGCAGCTCACGGGTCTTGTTCTGCTGCTTTATTGCCATGCCAAATAACATATCATAATCCACTCCAGAGAACAAAAATAGATTACCAGCAATCTTCCTTTTAGCTGCATGCATTAGGAGAAGCCTGACTAGTTTTTGTCAAGGAAAGACGTACCAAAGTCAATGTGTTGTAGGCAGTGCTGATGCCAGTGTACACGGTGAGAACTCTGAGGCTGATACATGATGTTGTCAACAAGGCTCACATAAAATCCAGGACCATTTTATCTGAGTGCCTAAGTGCCTTGGCTGGATACATGCAAGGGGAGCAGGACAGGTGTTCAATTTGCCCATCTTATGGACTACTTTTGCTGATAATCCTGAGAAGGGAACATCAGCCAATAAATCGCCTTGTTTTGCCTGGTTAATATGCCGTTAATGTGAAAAGCTATGGAAAAGGTAACAGTCTTGTAGTTCTCAGGTGAGGGAGTATGACTTGCAGTGTTACTAATAGGCATTTAAAACTCCTCTGCTCCTAAGAACCAGCTGCACTCTGCAGATCTCTTCATTCCCTAACTGCTCAGTTCAGTTGCCTTCGTTTGTACGTTCCAAACAGTGACCATGCTAGAAGTGTCAAGAGCTAGTTAAAAATAACGATGTCTCAGCAAATGCAATTGTTTAGTCACTCTAAAATGTTCAGTGGAGAACACTCTTTCTTCCCCTTGCTCTCCTCCCCCAACATACATATTTTCTCCTTCCTTCCCTCCCTCTCAACTGCTTGAGCTTAGAAGGGAAAAGTCCTGAAAATCTCAGTGGTGCAGCAAACATATCAAGGTTCTCTGGCATCATCCCTCACCAATAAAAGAAGAGGTATGAGCCACTGTTAGCTACTGAAATTTTGAATAACTAAGCTTCACTGGAACGAAAGCATTTCTTAGGGGAATAAAAACTGAATTTAAGATGCCAAAATTATTATTGTATAGCTGTCATGCCCCTTATTCCAACATTGAAAGCAGTGACTATGCTTCCAGAGAAGATTAGACTGCTTCTGTTCCACTACATACAGAAAATGTCCTATGAATCCTTTCTTTCTGTAAAGATTGCATGAAGAGGGAAATCATCCAGAGCCAGTGCTGCATCAGTGCTGCATTCTCTCTCCTCTTTACAGGACTACAATAAAAAGGAGACTGATTAGCTGCTAATGAATACTGAAGACCTTCCTGGAGCTGAATCAAGTAGTTCAGAGAATGACCAGCCTTTGAAGGGTGAAAAGCGGAGTGCTAAACAGAGGTGTTTTGGTCTCTGGTGAAGAAGAGTGCTGCCTTGGGAATAGGTCAGTCAGCCTCAGCGGACCACTGTGGAATAAGTGGAGAAGAGGCCAGTTTTACCACATCCAAATATCATGCAGGTGTCCCAAAAGTTGTTTTATTTTATGTGTGAAGCAGATAAAAGTCCTGGCAAATTCCAGTCATGCTGCCTGTGCTTACAGGCTTCTGGAAATGTAGATGATAAGTTTTTTGAAATGGAAGAATCAGCACTCTGAAAACTGTAGGAGTGATCCTTTAGGAAAGAAATATAAGTACAAATTCGATTAAGAACTCTACAGTGTAGGGAGAAGCTGCTGACACTGAGAAACATGGGGAATAATATTTATAAAGTAATACCTGTTGGTCACTACAGAGGAAATAGATGTGAGCAGTTTGTGTGTACTATCCAGTTAATGTACAACTGTGAAGAAATGAAGGCTATAAATGAAAATAAATATTACCAAGTAGAACAGAAGGATATTCAGTGGTCTTAGTCTTGGGAGAACAGGGAAGTTGAAAAAGGAAATGAAACAAGGTGAACTAATTTTCAAAATTAGTATAGTCTCATATGTCTGAGAAAACACAGGCATTCTCATTCAACAGAATAAGCAGGGATATGCAATTGGGGTGAACATTATGTTAGACATAAGGCTGCCATGTCCATGTTTTCTTACCACAGTGCAATAGTCACACCACCCCTTCATCAACTGTTTCATCATCCATCTCTCTTTTCAGGGTAACGTGGTTTTTTCTCCTAGGGCTTTATTGAAGAGCAGAAGTGATAGTCTGATAGAAAATGAGGTAAAGACAACCAAAGGAGTTGGAAAAGTCATAAAGTCTGTGGTGAAGATGACTACAAAGGAGAGGGAGACTAGTGGAAGCATAGAGAGGAGGGAAGGTACGGAGAGGGCAGAAGAGGTAGGTAATATAGTACCCACTTTCGGCCCAGCATGCCATTCCAAAAAGAAAACTGCACACCTACACAAATATCGTATTCCATTTAATGAAATAAATAAATACATAACATCAGGTCTCTGGAACTTCTGGCAAAATATTTAAATTGAATTTCAGTACTTTTTTCTTTTCAGCCTTACAATGCTCTGCCAGAGCCTTGTGGTTGTTTACAGCCACTTGAGGATTAAGGACTGAAATGAATTAGAGAGTTTTGAATAAAAGGCTAGAACCTAGAGCCAATAAACATATTTTGGCATTTAATTCCATTTATTTTAGGGGAAGTAAGATTCCTAAATACTTCCTCTGCCGTGAGCTGGATGTGTTACACACAGAAAGTACAGTTACAATGGAGGCCCCAGGACTCTGCTAATTTATCCTACTTGACAATTCTCATCACAGATGTAGGAAAAATCCACTGTGGCAGTATGACAGGGCAGCAAACATGACCCATCTTAATAAAGGATATTTTCCTTGTACTTAATAAGTTATACTCAGATATACTTTTCACCCAGTGCCCAGGTTAAAAAATTAAACTGGGATATATTTTAGTTGTTCTCTAATGCTTGAAATTAATTTGTCAGGTGTTAAATATGTTGAAGCATCCAAATGAATCATATTGCACACAAATGGCTTTTTATGTAACTTGCAGCCTTTTATATAAGTGAAGTATTAAACATTTTGTAAGTATATGTATGTTTGTAATTTTGAATGTTTTGTACACATTTTCATTTTCCTTTACTGACTACTGAATCATAAAAAATGGAGTTTCAGTTCATGTGATCTTTGCTGTCTAAATCACATAAATTTTAAACAGAGCAGGTATTTTTTATATATGTATACAGAGAGAGAGAGGCATTTATTCACTAGGTGTTTTAAACAAAAAAAATACTGTGCAAATACTCTCTTTTTTTGGTTTTTGTTCGTTTGTGGTTTCTTTTGTCTGTTTTGTTTTTTAAGAAACATTTTCATATCTATTGAAGCTGACCATTTTTAAAGAAAAATATCTTTCTGAAGAAGGCTGCTATATAGCCAACATCATTGTAAAATCCATCTTTTATGAACTCTCTGCTTTGACATTCATCACTACTTGTTAAACTTTGCTGATAAAAATATTAAAAGAGTGGACAAGTCACACTGCAGTTAAAAATTACATGGAACAGTCTACAGTTGTCTTCTAAGTGTCCCAGTTCTATTGATGGCAATTTACATAACAGAAACCTAGGTTAAAATTAATTCCTTATCTGTTTGGGGAGTAACCACTTGCAGAAATACGTTATTGTTTCTCTCTCCAACACCCAGATATTTTTTGTAGATTTCAGATTTCAGTTACAAAAGTATAAGATAAACACAGCAGTGATAAAATGAGCTTGATTTAACCACACTTAAGTATAACCTCTCCCCTTTTTTTATTTTCTACAATACATGCCATTATTTTCCAGATGGGATGTTCCATAGTAAAGAAACACATGACAGACCTCCTATCTATACACAGAATGAAGAAAATTAGTTTGAGTATAATTACAGCAGTTCTAATGACACTGTTGTGTGAGGTCAATGTTCTGTTTATCTACAGTACAGGCTGTTGCTTTACAAAAAGTGAAAGACAGTTTTACACATGCCAAGGGATCATAGAAAACTGTTCGTGCCTTGCAGCAGTTTGACAGCACAGGAGAAGAGAGGCAAAGACAGAAGTTTGAAAGTTACCAGTGCAGTAAAATACAATAGAACAAAGATTGAAGACAGACTTTCAATGTAAGTCTGTATTTCTTTCTCTTAAAAATGTTCTCGAAAAAGGTTCTAAAAATGGCAGATTCATTAAGAAACGACTAACTCTCCAATGCAGATAGCTTCATATGGGAAAAGTGATAGAGTAGCCCACTCTCTGACCAACGCAAAATCATCAGAAGATGCTAATATTTTCCAAAATCTCAGTTTAAAATGTTTTCAGTTGCAAAATAAAGGCACTGTTATGAACATTAGTCTTCAACCAGAAAACTCAAAATCAACATGCCTTAAACTAACTTTAAGTTTTATATATGCAGCATGAAATTTAAATGATTTTATCTTATATTTTCCAGCATTAAGATTTTTTTCAGAAAAGATATGTTGGGTTTTCTCACTTAAACAGTGCTGCTGAGAATCCTGAGACCCTTAGCAGCACCTGTTAGTGCTAGGAATTTCCTGCTTAGACTTAGACCTCAAACTAAATTGAGAATTACAGTAATAGGCATCTATGCAATAAAGAATAAGAATCTCTAAACCCTATTACCAGTTGAAAAGAGATAGACTTGTTTACATCTCTTACTGAAAATGGATATTTAGATCGCAAGGCACTGATTTTCTTTAGGCTGGAATGGAGCAGGAATGTTCTGTTTTAGTGTAATATAGCTAAGTGCAATACTATGAAAGTATAATTACATTTGCTTAGAGTTCTTTTGTGCCATGCATTTTGACTGTAAAATACAGGCGAATCATTCAGATGTTAGGAGTGTTCTAAAAGAAGTAGAGGCAGTTAATTACTTGTATTGATTTGGCATAGCCTGATTTTTTGGTAGTGGTGGAGGGAGGGCCACAGGGGTAGCTTCTTTGAGAAGCTGCTAGAAGCTCTCACGATGTCCGACAGAGCCGATCTCTGATGGCTCTGAAGGTGGACATGCTGCTAGCCCAATTAGACAGGTTGGTGACGCCTCTGTGATGACATATTTAAGAAGAAAATCAAAACAGCACAGGTGCAGATTTTTTCCAGGGGTGGTGAGGTGCCATGGCAGCCGCCATCCCAGCGCAGCCTGCAGCGAGCCTTGCCTGCCTGGCCGCCCCTAGCCAGCTGTGCTGCAGGCAAAAAGGGCAGGGGCAGCAGCGGCTTCCCCTTCCCAGCACCCTGCATGAAGAGAGGTGTTAAACAGCACCAGTGCCGCGGCCACCACCACTGCCCGTGTGATGGTGGCAGGGCCGCCTGGCCGGCAGCGAAAACATAGCAAACAACTCCCTGACGCGAAACCTAGATGAGACCAATCTCTCGGCACAGCAGGATGCTGCAAAAATCTTTGAATTGGTAGAACTTGTTGGCAATGGTACCTATGAGCAGCAATTTTTCTTTTACACAGAGAAGAGGAGAAAGTGACAACATGTGAGGGAAAACAACATGGCAGCACCAAGGTCAGTGGAAAAAGAAGCAGAGGACGTGCTCCATGCATCGGAGCCAAGATTCCTCTGCAAGCCATGGTGAGGACCATTGTGAAACAAACTGTCCCCCTGTAATGCATGAAGTCCACGGGGGATGCAGAGATCCACTTGCAGACTATGAGAAAAATGCTCATGCCAGAGCAAGTGGATGCCAGAGGGGGCTGTGATCCAGTGGGAGACCCAAATGGAGAGAGAAGGCCCCTGCTTCCAGAGACAGAGAGAGAAAGCCCTTGCTTCCAAACTAGAGCAGGCTATCCTTAGAGGACTGCACCCTATGGACGAGTGACCCACACTACAGCAGTTCTTGGGAAGACTGTTTGCCCATGGGAGGGACCCCATGGCATAGCAGAGAGAAGACTCCTGTCCCTGAGCGAACAGAAGAAGATCTTGGGTTAACGAACTGACCAAGACCCCCACGCCCTGACTCTCTGCACTATCGGTGGGAAAGACAGAAAGTCTGGGGAGAAAAAGGTGTTTTAAAGGCTTATTTTACTTCTCGTTATCCTCCTCTGACTTTGTTAATAATAAATTTACTTTATACCTTTAAATTTGAACCTGTTTTGCCCTTAGAGTGTTTTTCTCCCAATCGTTATCTCAACTCATGAGCCCTTTGTTAATTTTTCCCTCTCCTCTGCCCAACTGTAGCAAGAGAAAGTAAACAAATGACTCTCATGGATGCCTGGTGTTTGGCCAGTGTCAAACCACAACATTACTTAATTCCATTCGATTTGTTTTTAATTTTTTTACCCAAGATGCAGTATTATTTTTTCCAGTAAAATATTTTTCTGGATGCATCTACCATTTAAGCAATGTTTTACTTGAAGAAATTCAAAGATAATTCTTTCACGTTGGCTAAAACGCAGTTCTACAGCATCTATGCTAATGCAACTTAGGTAATATAAGAACAGAAATTAATTTTTTGGTCAGCTGAAGAAAGCAAGCAGAATGCTTGCAAGCAGAAAGTAAGGGGTTTTTTTCGTTTGGTTGGAGTTTAGGGTTTTTGTTTGGTTGGGGCTTTTTTGTAATTATAAGTAATCTGATATCTTGGCTGATTTAAAAACTTTAGGACACAGGAAAGCAGGTTTTATGATTGCAGTAAACAGCCCTAGTTCCGTTCCAAATCTGATGCCTGTACAGTATTCATTCATGCATTGCTTTTAGAAAATGCTTTAAGAAATAGCACTCTTATGCTGTGGCATTATTGCAGATTTAAAAGAGATACAATAGTCGTTTTCTTGGTCCTTCAGCTTCACTAAAAATCTGAAAGCTCACCTACAAATAATTTCTAATATTTATTTGCTGGAAAAATATGTATCAATGGTTTACTACTTCTCTTGGCTTCAGTTCATGAAGGACTGCAGCACTAAGGGAGGCAGATCACCATTACTTTTATTACTCCTCTGTCTTTGAACACTGATAATTGTTTTGCTTTCTGAACCATTCTTCTGCTTCATCAGCTGCTAAGTGGGATTGTATTGTTTCCACCATTACCTTCACCAACCATGCTACACTTAGCCACACAGAAAAAATTGCAGACTTTTGCAGAAGCCACAGAGATCCAGCAAAAGACAATGATAAACGCTCAGGATCATTAACCCTCTTCTAATTATATTACACATGTCACTAGTGTATTTTGTTGCTTTTGAGGAGAAAAAGACCTTATGGAAGGGGTGCACCAAAAGTGAGCATTCAATAGGCAAACAGCAAATCAAATAAACAGAGTAGTAAAATATTCAACTAAAATGGTCTGAAGTGGCTGTAAGATTTAGTTAAGTTCATGGAACTCTTAGGCCCACTGATGTTTTGTTGTTCTAAAATACTCAGGAGGATGCAAATCTTGCAAAGTTAAGCTGGTAAATATATATTTTTAGGGTTCTGCTTATTTGTAATAATCCTACCCTGTTGCTTGTTAACATCAGTTGCTAGAAAATCTTTATTGGAAAAACTGATGGTATATCCATGTGCTAGTAGTTTCAGAAATATATATTAACTAATTTCAATTTGATAGTTAAAAATAGTATCTTATTAAATTTCTGCTGAAATTTGGTCAGGCATATGTGTTCAGGTCTAAAAATCTTCTACTTCAAACCACTTTTATCTTTCAAATAACTGAGGTTTTTCTCCCCAATGTTCATGTAGCATTTTCCAGGCAAAAGAATTTAACAAGTGAAATGAATGCCAAAAAAAGGGTGACATTAAGGCATGTTTAGGCCAAAACACAATACAGAATTGTCAGATGAGCATGGAGGGTAATTTAATGTTCAATGTCAACTCCATGTATAACAGTAGTTTGGAAAAGAAGGAAAGAAATTTCATGACAACAGTTTATCCAGTCATGCAGAGTCAAAGCCTCCTCACGCAAATAATTCTATAATGAGTAAAATAAGGCAAGACTTTGAAGGTATATATGCTGTATCACAAAACTTGGCACGAAGACTTGGCTCCAGTAGCAGAATCTGCATACTCCTTTCTCCGTAGATTCAGTTTTCAAAGCTAAAACACCCTATGGGGAAAAAAAGAGAAACTTTTCCAATCCTGCAGTGTAGACGCAGTTCAGACACAGAGCACTATGGTGGCAAGAGGAGCCTCTTGACCCCAGAGCTGGAGGAAGACAGCTGTTGGAACCCTGGGTAAACAGGGCTCCTGTGATGGAGTGGGAGCAGAGTCCCGGCAGAACGGACCCAGTGCAACCGCAGTCAGGGCCTCCAGCTTCGCAGGGTAAGGAAAGCAAGAGGCATATGCTGCCAGCTCCTCACCCAGGCTGGGAGGTTTGCACTTTGGCCCTGACTAAGGCGTGGGCTGCAGCACCGCACACAAGCGACATTTACTCTTCTTGTTGGCCAACAGGCAGTGGCAGAGGCGTGAAACAGCCCGAGGGAAAGGCTGATGTCCCTCAGCTGCTCTGCTGCAGCCAGACTGTGACACGTGTACAGCAATGTGCTGATTTCTAAATCTATGAAATCCCTTCCTGGAGCATGGACATTCCTAAAACAGTCTAGATATTGCATATTTCCGATTTCAATTTACAGTGGATTTCATACAAATTATAAACCTCAGGAAAAATTAATGGAATAATACAATAAAAACGGGTATTTAAACAACTAAAAATGGATTTTGGTGGGAAAGTGGAAGTTCCTTGCTTTTGGAGTATGGTAATATGGGAGTTGGGCATTTGCCATCGGTACAGCTCTATTTTCTCTCATTATCATGGCCTGTCTGAGTTTTGCTGGAAATGCAGATCACACTAATAAACTAAATGATAAAGCAATAAAGTCCCTTGGAATTGGGCTAAGATGCATTATTGTTATTTTTGTGGGAGTTTTTGGTTTGGTTTTTTTTGTTTGTTTGGGGGTTTTGGGGGTTTTTTGTTTTGGAGGGGTTTTTTGTGGTTTTTTTTTACTGGATAGCATGGATATTCTTTCTCGTTGTGACAAATACTGATGAGAGGACAGATCCAGTTCTGCAAGCATGTTAATGGCAGTTTTTCCACTGCTCGTATTCTTAACACACAAGTTTCAAGCAAACACATCTACAATTACATGATCTTTTCTCCTCTCTCTCCTCGAGGCCATGCTAGGCAGTCCTGCCAGCTCCTGGGCACAGCCACCATTGTACTCAGAAACTGGTGTCTGGAGCTGAAATGAAGCACTCTGACACCAGCTCAGGACAATGGAGCCTTTTAAGGGGGACAGTGAAGGGAGACATGGATAAAGCTCCTTCCATGGTATGTACTGAATTTAAAGCTGACATGATGAAACCTTTCATAACTCCCACCAAATGCTGAGCACATGAACAGCCATGTGACATGACTGAACATAGTTTTTGCCTCCATATTAGGGTACATAAGTAGTCTCTTGGCGGGCATGTGGATCCCCCCCCCCCCCACCAGGCAACCAGGAGGGCACGCTGCTGTGTGATGCTAAGTGACCATGTTCTGTCGTGAGGAGAGGAGCAGTCTGGATGTCCTGACACCTCTGTCATTGCACTGAAGTGCTGCCATGGTTTGACCAAAGTGTGTGGGAAGGAGCCCAATGGAGGCCAGGCCCTATCATGAGCAAATGGCTTGGGTTCGGAGGGATCTTAAAGATTATCTAGTTCCAAGTCCCCTGCTGTGGGTAGAGATGCCACCCACTGGATCAGGTTGCTCAAGGCCCCATCCAGCCTGGCCTATGGGCATCCTCACAGCACTCACAGACATGCACAAGCTGTATCTGCTGCAATGTTGTTACACCTGCAAGAGTCTGGTCACAGAGGGGCACTCTGTTTCTTCATCCTCAGCAGACTCCAAAAAACACAGAGGGTGCAGGTGGCAATATTGTAAAGAAGAAGGGAATTGGTCTGTTGGAAAAGGTGTGAAGAAAAAGGAATAGAAGAGGTCCACCTCTGCTGCAAGAGAAGTTGGGAAAGTGTGTGGTTGGATTTTTGTGAGAGATCAGCTGAAAGCACCTTTGGATTTACAGACTTCTTTGCTAAAGGTATATTTTGAATTTAAGATTTGTCTGTGTCTTTTTCTTTCCCTTAGACAATTTATTACTTTGGCCTGGCTACAGCTATATTGCTTGGGTGTAACACAATTCTTCATATAGACATATCATAAATGTCAGAAGAGAGTTTATAATAGGAATGGGAGAGAAGCCTAAGTACCCAATGCCGGAAGTTGCTCTGCAGAACTGCATACACCCAGCACTTTGTACAAAACCTGGCCCATAAAAAACTCTTTTTTATGGGAGACCCACCTGTTCTGGCTCTCCGTGGCATCTAGAATGTCAGCAGAGCTGTTGATCAGGACAAACTGCTGCTTCTAACGCCATTAAGCAGAAGACTTTGGCACGGCAGCAGCATGTATTTAAGTACTAGGACACCTGCTCTTTCTTGGAACAAGTTATTTTCATTATGAAAGCATTCATAATGTGACGGGAGCTATTAAAAATAAAAGACATATCAGTAGTATAACTTTCAAACAGCCTTGCAACTGACATGTGCCTGTACCTGTGCGATCAAGGTGGCAATTTTACACTTTACCACCACAGTTGTGGGTTGGTTTTTTTCTTAAGCATAAAATCTAAATGTCTTACAGTTCCAGGCAATTAAATGTAACTAGTTTTTGGGTGTTATCAAAATCTCTCTCTCAATCTTGTTTTCAGAGTGAAAGGATAATCTTGTTAATTCGCTAATCTAGGATTTAGAAGCTCTGAACTCTATCCCAGTCTGCCACGGACCATGGGTAGCAGGAGTGCAACAATCCCTCCAGCTTTGGATAGTACACAACCTGGCAGAGGGAACCTCCCTTATTTAGCATTTGCAGCATTTGGTACGCCATTTTAATACAAATCATAGGTGCTGCAGTGTGGGAGGAACCTGTCAAAGTCACTGAATTGTTGTTGGTTGTGTGTCAATATCTGCTAAGCCGCCGCAGGAAATGTGGCTGACAGATGCAGCTGGGTCACCCAGCACGGGGCTGCAGCAGTGCTCGGTCCGCAGGGCTTTCTGGTGGCAGTGACCAGTGGAGCATGACTGGCAGCACGGGGACCAAAACAGCCGAACCTTCTGCGTCTGGGGTCTGAGGAGCCAGTCCCCCACAACTACTGGCCAGCAGCGGAGTTGCCGTGCTGCTCCTCTCCTTGCTGCCGAAGGCCCCAGGCAAACCACAAACTGCTTAGAGCTGGCAGGGGAACAAGAAGAGATAAATCAATTTAAAAGGCAGTTCAGCTTGATAAACCGGATGAGTTTCTACTCTTGCAGGCTCGTGACATCCAAACACTATGCTAATAGCCTACCAGAAGAACAGCAAAAGTGATCATACGTGTTGTCTTTAGCCATTCAAAACTCCCAGGGTCGGCACAGCCCCAGCATGGACTTTGGCATGCCACCTGCCTTACAAAAGCTTCTGATGCTGCCCTTCATTGCTCAGGGGTGGTGAAGGGCACAATATGCTTGTGTTTTGTTGTTTTCTTCCCTGTAAGTCAGCCTCAGGCCTTTGAGAAACATTTTGCCGATTTAGCCTGCCAATAAGAACAGGTGGTTGCACAGCTTCCTCTAAAAAGTGCAAAAAGTCATATAGCCAAGGACACGTGAAGGGAATAAATACAAGTATATGGGGACAAACTCAAGGTCAGGAGTAGCCCAGGTGAATGGCTTTGTTGTCAGCACAGCACAGCCCAAGGCCTCATTACTGAAGGTACGAATGAAGATGAATCCAAACATGGGAAGCACATTTCAGTGGGAAACAAGCTGCAAAGTGACTGGAGCGGGATTCTCTCTCTAATAGAGAGAATTTATCATTTTATTTCTGCAAAGTGGACTTAAACATGAGTGCCAACATACAGAAATGGTTCTCCAAAGTACGAGTCTGAGTCATTTGCATCATGTGCAAATGGCACAGGGTTACCTTCTCCCACTCCCTCCAGGTTTTCCTCTCCACTAAAGCACATCTATATTTGCTGTTCACACAATTCTGTCTGCTCTCCCTCCTGCTTTTTCCCTTCTGTCTCCTCTAGTTCTGCTTCATAAGAATTTTACTGTCAAATACAAATGGCACTTGGAATGAAGTAGTCAAATTACTAGATATTCTGCATGCAGATTTTAAGTGTCCAACAAACCAGATCAACCATCCTTTTCTCTGACCCAGCCATCTTCAGGCTTGCTGTAGATTCTTCATCTCCAGATGCCAGTTGCTTGCCTGCTCTGCAGAACACAATTGAAGATGAGCAGAATATGCTGTTGGATATTCAGAATAGCTTTTATTTCAATTTTGCAGTTTCAGATCATTGTTACTTCTGTGTAAACCAAGTAGAGTAAACATCCTTAATCCTGCTATTTTATTTGTACACATTTATGGTTATTCTAACCCCAGTTCAACTACTAAATTCCTCCATGAGGAAAATTAGGATGATAGCCATCCCTCTACCAGGATGCAAAACATCATATGCTTTCATTTAGCCTGCTTGCTTTACAGCTGCAGAGGACTCTGAGTTTTTTGGGAGATGGGACATCAGGCTCTGTAGCTGGCTGCTCAGAGGCAGAGGAAATTATAAAGAATCGGTTTCCCCATGTTTCTCTTCCCAGAAGTTGTCTTTAAAGCATTATGACAAATAAGATACCTCTGCTTTATTCCAACTCTTATGGGGCTGGAGTATTTGTCAGACAGACACGTTGCATAGGACAAAGCACTTTGTAGCTAATGTGCAACCACACAGAAAACACAGGAGAAACATGATGGGCCTTTAACCCCAGGTATGAGGACATCTAAAATAATCATAAGCCAAATGAGGACAAGAGGATGGCACAAGATGTCTCACACTGTTGCCTTTGTGTAAACACTCTATCAGACTCTAATACTCAATAACATGGTTTGTTCAAGTAAGTAGAAGGATTCAAGGAAGACATAGAATCACTAAAGGTCATAGAGTCCAACTGTGAACTCAGCGCCACCATGTTCACCACCCCAATACAGGGATTAGTTGTGATTAGTAACCATGACACTTGTCAGTAAAGTAACAGCAGCACTATATGAATGTCACTGTCAACAATTCTTTTTCGTTCCCGTGCTCTCAAGTTTGCTAGCCATGAAAACCCCTTTTTTCTCAAAACCAGCTTTTCCTTTCCTTTTTGGTTCCCTTTCCCTTCTTCAGGCAGACCCATCACTTAGAATTTTTTCCTTTGCTAGCACATTAAGAGCCTTGCCAAGTAGAGAACAGTATAACTTAGAAGTTATCTCTTAGCATGAAAAAGTCCTATGAAGTTAAATTAGTCTTTCCTTGCTTGAAATTAGGGAAGATAAAACATGTCCAAATATTAACTCTCACTTACTTCAAGCATGTAAAATTAGAAAACTGATCCTGTGTCATAAAAGCTATGCCAAGAATAAAAGGAAGTAACTAAAACAAATGCAAATATTTAAGGTACTACATTTGGATAGAAATAAATAAAGTGCGCTGATCTTCAAAACTGGTGATCATCCAGTTCCTCCTTAAATCTTAACACACCATATATTATTATCTCTGATTTCCTTATTGTTCTTATTTAAGAAAACAGAATAGGTATAATCTCACTGTAAACAGCAGATTTGCTCAAAAGTGAAATTTAGTATGAATTGCAGAATTAAATAAACTTTATTTAGCTAAAATAAAAAGAAATGTATTAGCTAACAAAGAATTTTCTTTTAAAATGAACCAGTGCTAATACCAGAAAAAAATTATATATTTCTGGCTGTTAATACTTCCAGAATCACTGGAAAGGAATTTATACTACAGAATCTTTATGACCCTTAGTGAATTATGATGTAATTTAAAACACCCTGTGGAGGAACCTGTCTGTAAAGCCAAACACTCTCTCTTGAAGTAAGTTGTTGAAGAGCACTGTTGAAGTGCTTTTATTGGAGCTAGTTTTGAGCTCCGAAGCTCACTGAGGCAAAAAGCAAGATACCTTATGATTTTCTCTTGCTTGCAACTCCACTCAGATCACTTCAGAATTTTCACTCCAGGGCACAGAAATGTCATGCTTGGCTTTGCTGAGCACAGTGGATTGCCAACTACTACAGCCTGGAACCTGTGCTACTTCATAAAGAAAATGTTAATAATTTGCATTTACAACATTCAGGGAAACATCACATTTACACACTAAAACCTTAAGTATCTAGGATGTTCCTGTAGCTGATGGCACCTAAGTAAGTTTAATACTGACTGCTAAGTCAGTGACATAAACCATTCTAAATACCGTCCATTTACAATTTCGGACACGCTCAAAGCACTGGTGGGAATTTCCTTCTCAAAATTTGCCTAGTAGACAAGGCTCAAGAGTCAGGAAGTGGCAAAGCTGTTGTTCTCAGCCTAGGAGGCTGCAGGAAAAAAGACAGTTGCTGAGTCAGACAGAATTTCCCCTGAGGACTCTGGCTGCAGACCAGCCTCTGGAAGACCTGCCAGCTCACCTAAGGGTAAAATCAAAGATTTAAAAAAGCTCATAAAGAAACTAAATTTTGGGATAGCTTTGTTTTGGTATTTTAAATTAGGTCTGTGGCAAAGAAATCTACGGAATCTTGGAAAATCTGTATGCACAATTTGTATAGTGTCCTTCCAACCTCAGCCACTGCTGACATAGCCAAGAGCTCTGAGTGCTGCTCAGCTGAATGCTGCTGTACCTGCTCCTGTTACTATGGGAATGGACACTGGCAAAAGTAGGATAAGCGCTTTAAAGTAATTACCAATATAATTAGCACTTTCACCTTTTTGGAGATTGCACACCCAAAAGCTCCCAAATAGTGAAACCATCCCATTCAGACTCATCAATATAACAATTAGTGTCTAAAGAAGCATCAGTTAACATGATCAATGTGGGAATGACACACAAAAGGAAGGCATTGTTGGAGCTGGGAAGCAGTGGGTTCCTGTGGCTTTCTTTGCTTATTACTAATAAGGAGCTCTGCTTCTTTGCTATGAGTCACTGTTCCAGTTTCATCCTTAATTAATTCAGCATCAAGAGAAAGGGCACTAACGTGAAGAGAAGCTCCCAGAGACGGCTCAATGAAGTTTGCAGAAGAGGGGGAGGTAAAGAAGTAATTATAGGAACAAAATTTGAGATCATAGAAAGGAAGAAAACTTGTGGGGAAATCGAAGTACAGTGTTTCTTATTACACTGCAACTCTCTGAATGAAATACATAGACACATGCTCGTCAGAGCAGTGCTACCCAGTCCCTATGCACGAATCTTTCATCCAGGCAGTGAGTGCATCAGTTAGTACACTGTGATCTGCACCGGTTTCTATAATACAAGAAAAGCCTTCAAAGGTCTCTCAGTTTTTCCAGCAGCATTTTTAACTATGGACGGTCAGAAGGGAATTTTGGAATTCGGTACAATTTTATGCTTCTTCACTTCTTCCACAATAGCCTGCTTGTATTCAGGTTGAATACAGAACTCACCTTCAGTGACCAGTGAAGTGACTCCTTGCATAATTATCACTGCTTCTAACAACATTAACATTTGGCTGGATACAGCCAGAAAGGTTTTGGCTGTGGTTATTTAGCAGAAAAAGATGCACTTTCAGAAAGAACTGATGAACGCCCCAAAGAAAGTTAGGGCAAGATAATGAGTAAAATTTTGTAGATTTATTGGCTTACTGGTGGATATTGATAATCTCTAAACACATATTTGTTATTTTAAAAAAAGTCCTAATTACCTCTGTTCATCCTATACTGTTCTTTCAGGCTGCCTTTGGGTAGGGCTGGGCAGCAGAGCCAAGCTCCAGGAAGAACCTGTGAAATGAAGCTGTGTCCCTGGGGATGTCTTTTGTGCAAGTCCTACTTGTTAGTGTGTTCATACCCCTCAATCTCTCCCCTTTGGAGTGTCTTGTTACTTAAGCATTATCACACAGTCTAGTCACTACACAGCAGAGCAAAAAGTGTCTTTGTCCCTCCCATCCCCATCAACAGTGATGTAAGGTAGCATAGTGAACTTTTGTTGGCTAAATATAGAGGGGTACAGGGTGGGGGGGAAGTCTGTTGCTTTAAGCTATGTGTTGTACAGCTGTTTCTCATGCATCTGGATTTTCAGGACCTTTTAAGATGTCAAGTAATTTTCTCCTGCTTATTCAGTGCAGGAGTTTTTTTTTTTTTTTAAGACACTGAGATCCAAAGTTACTGTTATTCTTCAACAAAAGACCATTGAGACAAAAGATTCTATCATCCAGATGCATTTGTCATAGTCCGTCTCCCTGCCTACTGCTGTTAAATACTTTCAAATGATTGTGAAGTTAGGCCAAGTTCTTCCATTAAGGGCAAAACATTGCTGTGGGTGGAACCCTTCTCTGCTTTCCCCATGACTACATAGACCTAACTGGCTGGACAGCTTCCTTACAATAGAGCACCCTTGAGACATTTGTGCATGTGAAAGGCACACATTTTATCATGGCTCATTTCAGAGAAGACTGAGGCTTTTTCCCAGAAAGAGAGGTAGGTAGGGGCAAGAGTGGTGAGGATCACCCGTGTGGAGGAACAGTCATGCTATGTGACTCTGTCAGGAGGTACCGTGGCTGCTAGGCTCTGTGTTTTGCTCCAACACACAGTTTGAACAATTTCCAAAATCATGCTGTCTGCTCCAGACACTCCAAGATGCTTCCAAGATTCCTAGGCTCCCCAGCTGCTACCCAGAGCCCTCCCAAATAGCTCTCATTCCCTAGAAAAACAAAGCAGCCAAAGCCCTCAGTAACAGCTTTACAGCTTCACAGTCTACTGCCAAATTTCTTCACTAACTAGCTTTAAAAAGTTAAATAGAGAAAACCCACTGATGCTTGCATTAGACAAGTAACTGTCTTTAGCTGTAAGAGGGTCACAGCTGATACAACCATAGTGCATTTCATGGGCCAGCACAGTTACACCACACTGAGTTTCAAGGCAAGCATGCAAAGAGTTAGGAGGTGCTATAATTAAGGTACATAAGGTTAGGAGGTGCATAATTATGTTCAACCATAATTACACCCACTGGTGACTGTGCTTTATGATATAGTCTTCAATTACATGACCACCTCCTTTCTTTTCCCTATAGGATCTGTGCCTGTGTCAGGATGGTCTACATGACAAGGTGCTGCAGGATTGCCCAAATTGCCATTAAACATTCCATTTAGCACACTGGGAAGTGCAGTAGTATTTGCATTGCATTCTGTTCAGGATGCGCTACCTTCTTTTGCGATAGAGAAGTTTGAGGCATAGCAAGTCTGAGCTCACAGATTAAAATGCTCTCATGCAGATTTGAAAAAAATCCAGATTTGCATGTCTGGCTTGCATATTATTAAAGCCTGTATTTATAAATAACTTCTGATATGCAGCATCTTTATGAGCTGCTTTCTTAATTATAGGATAAGAAGCTACTTACGAGGACTGAATTTTTTCACACAAAAGGCCTTATCTAGCCTCAGTTTCTGGTGTAAAATTCTCACCGGCTACAATGGGAGTGGGATCATGCCTCTGGCAACTGTTACCCTGCCTCGCTCCCAACAAAGCATTGTTCAGTTCAGCCAAAACAACAGGAAAAACTGCAAGAGTAATTTCTCAAGTCACAGCACAAATACATGGCACAGAGTGTAACAGACTGGAAGGCTATTACTATTGCTTACACTGGAAAAGTGAGCTGGCTCTTCAGCTATATCTGGGAAATCTTTGTGTGTGCATTCTGAAAAGCAGAGTGGAGCACTCATCATTTACAGGCACTCACATGTCAGTATCATGAAGAAATATTTATACTGTGAGCAGCTAACAGCAATCTTTCATAATTGCTGCTTATTAACATCTCCGTATTTCTGAAGCATCACAGAATCATAGTTTCAGTGATACTTTGTATATAACTAATGCAATGGCAATACAGAAGTGTAACTATTCATAATTTTAGCGTCTCCGTCTGAAATAAATAATCTATATAGCAACTATATTGGTGGTATTAAAACACAGTCCCAAATGACAGGCTAACCAAAATCTGATTTTTGAAAAGATACCATTAAACTATAGATCTTCTTATAATGTAAAACTAGACAACTAAGTCATGGAGCTTGCTCTAGAATAAAAGTGTGCTTGGAAATTCATGATTGAATGCACCAAGTAAAGCATACAAAGACCTTACTTTGCTTTAATTAGCAGTATAACTATCTATCCTATGAAAGAGGAAGAACTGCAGAAGAAATTAAAAATATGCATCAGTCAGACAAGTATGTAAAAGAGGGACAAACTTACTAAGGAAGTCCAAAAAAGGAAAAAAACCCATATTTCAGAGTTAATTTATTTTTTTATGTGCTGTGACCAACCTGGGAAACCATTCTACGAAACAACTCAAGTGAGGCTACTTGCTTTCCTCCAGCAGAGCACTTGGCATGGCATTCTTGGCACCACAAATTCCATCAATAAATCTCAGTGAGATTTTTGGCAGCAGGAACAGAACTATTTCTACCTTTCTTTAATCACACTGGACAACCCAGAGCTGTTATGCTTCAGTGTCCCTGGAACAACTGGAGAAGGTTTTTTGATGTATTTCATTACACCAGGATAAATAAGATTAAAGATGTTATCATATATCTGGAAACAAAACAAGTGTTTCAATCAAGTTGTATTCCCTTCCTCCATCATCACACAGCAACAAATATTTTTAACTTCAATCTCTTAGTTACATCCTGTTTATAAACACACAGTTTTCCTACCAATACCTCATTTACCCTAGTTCATTCTCTTGGTGATATCTTTTCATGTTCCCACTTTCAAAAGTTAAAATATCATGATGTTAGATTTCATTATCAAGGAAGAATTAATGCTGAAGCTGAAGATTACAGTCACCTTCTTATTTACTCCTACAATTACTACCCACACAAGTGTCATCTTGCTTTTAGTTTCAACACGTCCTCCAATGAAGCACATACACGTTGTCATTTGGCAAGTTACTCTCCTGCCCTTTGCTCCTCTCTTAGTCTGTGACATCTACATTTGCATGTCAGCCTGACATCCTTTTATCCACATCTCCGAGTGTTAGGCACAGAGAAGCAGCCACATGGATATCTAGCCCATTCCACGTGCATCAGCAGCCTTGTCAGTATTTCTCACTCGTAACTGACAATTCTGGCTTTGATGCCAATCTTTGAATATATCATTGTTTGAAATAATCGCCTTGCTTTTCCCCTACAACTCTTCCCAAAGTATGACATTTCAGGTCTAAATGAGAACACAGAGGTGGTGTAACACATGTTGATTAAATAATAGGATGGCTAAAATAAATCTACCCCTTACACGTGGATATTTTCTCCTTTTAAAGGTATACAAAAAGTTACTGTAGGAGACATTTAAATATTTGATGAACATCAGAGTTCACTCATTCTGTTAATGCAAGCTGACCAGACAGCTCACTTAACAAAGCCAGCTCCACTGGCTTTTGGTGGACCTGTATCAGTGAATGCCTGCTAAAGATTCATTTCCATCCAAAAGCCATCTGAAAACATATCTTATGCATGTTAGAGTAAAACTGAACTCTAAATCTGGCTATTCTGTAAGAAAATATGTTATTTTTATGTAAAGGAATATGTCTGTAAGAATCTCAATTTTAAAAGATCATTTCCTCCATTAATATTTCAGTCAAGTCTTAAGGACAGATCACAATCTAAATTACACAAAGACATCTGATGAAATAAATGTTGAAAAAAAAATCACGTTATTGAAGTCCAAAGCTCTAATTAAAAATATTAAAACATTTTAACCAGTACCAAGTTTGATAAACCATTCCAAGAAACTCTTACCTACTTGTATGAACTCTCATACTTCGAAGTTACTTTCTACATGTGGTAAACAGTAGTTTGGGCTTGTAGACCTGCCTGCAATTTAAGTTGCCCAACAATTCCTATTATAATAAAACCTGTTGCAATTTCTTTTAAATTTGCCAAACTACAACAGTTTGAGCTGAAGCTCTCCATGCTGACTATATTCCCCAGGCTGATTTCGGTGAGGAAAATTTCAGCTTAATTATTTTGGCTGGCTCTGAAAATAAGGCAAAATATTATACATATTATTTCAATAATTTAAAAATTCTGATAGCCATGCATTAGAGTCAGATTGAAACATAGAAAAGAAAAATTTTGTTTTGAAATGTCCTTTCAGGTGTTCTAATGAAGATACACTTACATTTACCCTGCTCATATACCTCTATGAACATGCAGTTCAGTAAAAACTTGCTGCAGCTACACAGCTGAAAATCCCTGAAATCTCCCGAAATGCTTGAACCTCCCACAGCTTAGGGTAGGCTGAACTGCAAACGAGCCATTTTATCCCAAGCAAGAGTTCCCTTCAGGCCACAACCACAGACTGAAGTTGGGCAGCCTATAATAACAGTGGCTAACCCGCTCAGGCTACAGCAAGATAAACCAGAACTGTGGAAGTGCAGCTTGTCCCTCTTGTGCCCTCGGTGGTGAATTTCCTGGCAGCAAATAAGGAAGTTGGAGGGAGCTCTCTGTTATTAATGCAGAAGGAACAATCTGCATGGGAACCGACTGAATAAATTTTCAAGATCTTAAATCTAAGACACAAACTGTAGATTGTGAGCTGCAGTAAATTGATGCACATAAATCTGTGCTGTAGAAAGTACTATCTAGATAGTATCCCATTATTTCCTTTAGTGGAAATAAAAGTCTCAGTGGACTGTGCATGTATAATTAAAACCAAAATGTACTTTGTGCCCTTTGTTTCCTAGTGTAGGTTAGTAATTGTGTCCTAGTGAAATATATTTAAAACAGATAATATTTCTCTCCATGTCAGGGACCTTTTTTTGCCTTTTTCCCCCAAGACTGACAATCTAGTCTCTCACTGGCAACCACAACAGCACCAGCACCTAAGATCAGTGAAACTAATGGCATCGCTGACTGAAATGCTCAGCATAGAGGACCGCAGCTGTCTTCACCCAAGCTCATCGCCTTGTTATAAGAAAATTCAGTGCCAAAAGAAATGAATTAGAAAACAGTTAAAATTTATTTTAATCTTTAATCATCAGAGCATTTGCTCAAGTAGGGATGGACATGAACACGTTGGTGTGTGTGTTGAGAGAGCATGCAAAAGAATTATTTTCATAGTAATTCTTTTTGTGCATTTTAGTCATTTAAATTGCATGGGTCAGCAAAAAAACCCTTGAATATTATGGCTTTTGCCATATGAAAATTGCTCTAGTACTTTATATGCCTCTTGGTATGACAGATAGGAGATACTGACCCTTAATTTTACATTTTTGAGCATATAATAAAAAATACATTCATATTTGTGTTTTCTGGTGAAAAGTTATAGCTATAAAGTTCTTACAGTGAATGGAAATTTTATCATCACTTTACTGATCTCTCCCTATTCATATTCAAATCTCCTGTAATCATTCCAAGAATCTTCTGCTTTTCTGGCTGAACATTATTCCTTTTTCCTCCACCAAAATGAAATTATTTATGACACTTAAATGTTGGTTCTCTAAACAAAAGGTAGATGATATAATTTGCAATAACTACAGCATAGGAAGATAGGAATCCATGTTTACTTTTTCAAACCCATAAGACTGCTTAAGAGTTACCAAAATACTGACCTTCTCTAGGTCTCACTTTTTTTTATATGTAGAGGGGGATATTCTTACCGTTGTTATCCTGAAATTCTATGTCTGCAATTCTGTAAAATGCTTTAGACAAAAAATGGTCAGTTAAAGGAAAACAAAAATTTTTATCTGTTAGGCAGGTTACCACAGTACCATAGATTTTTCAGCTCCTTCAACAAGGGCTCTCATTGAGCTCAATAGTTCCTCATTCTCTGAAAAATCAACTTAAATAATGAAATAATTTAAAATAACTAACCCTGAGCTCTGTATTTTAGTATGTAAAATTATAGCTATAATATGCCGTTAATAAACACAGATTACATATATAGGAGTTATATTTTGTGCTTGGGGAAGAATCAAGTGGTTATTTAGATTCACTCCTTCCTTTTCTGTCAGCAGAATAAAAGAAGCACTTACAAACATGAAACATTTCGAGGTGCAAGTAGCCGCAACACAAGCACAGAGGGTTCACAGAGGTGAAGCTGCTACCAGAGCAAAAGGCATAATCAGGACTTAGGAAAAGAGGGGAGGGCACTTGTAAACTTCACGCTCAACCTGTATTTGCAATGTAGGACAGCTAAGATTCTCCAATGACTCCAATCTGATTAAAAGTGAGCGCAGAAATGTTATTATGCATTAAAGATATATCCAAAAATAATGTATTATTCCAAGGTGTGCTGTTGCTTGCACTGAGGTATCGGTTTTCAAGTCACATATGGAAAGTTTTCAAACACTTTCAGACCTGTTTCAGAAATCACTAGCCTGAACTCATGGTACCACCCAATTATTGATAAAACTGTGCAACAGCCACGTCTAATTAAATATCAAGAAGAAAATTATATTCTCTTGTACTTCCTTTAAAACTAAGGTAATTTTTCTTCATTAAGTCTGTGAAAGAAAATTAAATATCTTATTTTCTAAGATATCTTGTTTTTTAATTTTATGACATACACCAATATTTCATAAATAATTTTTTGTTTTATAAAACAAATGGAACAACCTTCCTTAGCCAAAATTTCTCCTCTGAAGATACCTAGCACATATCAGACAACAAAAAGCCTATATAAAATATGTAATGCCTCAAAATTAGGTAACATCATACAAGTTAGCTGCTAAGCTCTGGGATAAAAATCCGTAGTGAGATTCAGTAGGGGAAATGATTGAGAGATTTATTCTCTTGCATCTAAATTTTTGCTTCTGAAATTTTCAATTCTGCTGATGCCTAAATTGATCTTTTATTTTTACATTAAATTCTGTCTTCCTAACATAGCGCATCTGCAAAACTGAAAGTTCTTTTTTATGAAGTCAGCACTATTTTTATACTTTTGATGCCACTTTCTATTTTAATTAACATTGTACAGGAAAATTATATCAGCAACCAAAATATCTTTGTTATCATGAGCAAGTAATCTAGAGAAGCATCATTTTTGTTACAGATGTGGATTAGCAACACTAATAAAAGTGTTTCAATAATAATTTTTAGTATTTTAGGAACTTTGTTGATAACTAAAAAAATGCTACTCTAACATACATATTAGGAATTTATTTGGAAAAACATTCTACAGTGGCCTAAAGAATCACACCTGTGCAACTTCCCAAACAATGTGCTGAGCTCAAGAACTGAGCCCAAATTAATCAAATACATGTATCAGGCAAGCAGAATTTCTACTCTCTGAGGTTTCTCCAGCCCGGAAAGCACTCAAAGCAGCTTGAATTGTCTCTTTTCCTCTTTTTGTTTTGAGATAGTTAGTTGCAGTCTCTGCTTGGGTGTGGAATGTGAAAAGCAAAAAAAATTGAAAACACAAAGCTAGCCTGTCATTTATTCCAAACCAAGAAGAAATGGCACCTGTTCTGCTGCAGAAACAATCTGTGTCTTGGATCCTTGTCAGTTATCTTCTCATTTCAAGATACTTAAGAATCACAGAATACCAGACTGGAAGGGGACATCAAGGACCACCTGGTCTAACATTTTTTTGCAAAATTATGATCTAGACAAGACAACTCATTACTGTGTCCAGCTGGATCTTAAAAGTGTCCAAAGTTGCAGAATCCACACTTCCCTGAGGAGAATTCCAACTGCCTATTGTTATCATTGAGAAAAATTTTCCTGTTGTGTCCAATTGGAATGTCTCCAGGAGTAACTTGTACCCATTACCCCTCCTCTTTCCCACGTGATTGCTTGTAAATCTCCATCTTCTCTGTAGCCACC